>WOUH02008207.1:0-17443 GCA_009936405.2 Stevia rebaudiana
AACCCTCCAACGCCCCCACGCCCCATAGCCGTTTCGGTGTTCCACGCCCTTTTCCGGCGTTCCACGCCCTTTCCCACGCCCACTACGGGCCGTCTAATAGAAAGACAGCATACAATGTTTCCACATAAGCACTAAATAAGAATCAACTAGCAATGAAGTCGTGGTCAATGCAAGATCTTTAAGTTCAACCAACGCATCACCCTCAGAATGTTACGATATACAAATGATCTTCTCGTTAGAGTTATACCAAAAATTATCCATCAACTATATCAAACTTTCAAATAACTCTCCACAAAATAAAATGGGTACTACTTACTAGTAAAGTTTTTCACCTTTTTCATGTATTTCACTATCTGACAGAAGTTATGGTACAAGTATACTAAAAGTAAATATATCTATGATTTTTTAAATTATTTATGATTTATATGAGCTGATTTTTTTTATTTATAAAGTAACTATGAACTATTAATGGTATGATTGACACACATGCATGCTAAGTTAAAATTAAAAATGGGTGGTAACATGTAAACACAATCATATGGACAAGGGCGTGCTTTTGTCTCTAAGAAAGGGAGAAAAAGTGCATGGCCCAATATCATCAACAATTTTTAAATTCTTCTATTTTAGTTTTGTTTATTTATTATATTTTCTAAAACATGTTTGAGTTTTCATCTTATAAAAAGTTTATGTATTAAAACAAATTCAATTAAACGGGCACAATTTGTATATATTAGATTATTAGTATTTTTCGACCCGACCCAAACCAAACCAAGTAGAACTAACCCGGAAATTGTTATGTCGGCTTGTATGTAATTAGAATTTCTGTAAACAGTGTGACTCCAAAGTAATAAAATCCTATATCTGCCATTGAGAAAATACATTGACACATGTGATTTAATGATCGCATAAAAAACTAACACATATATGTTCTTATTATGGCATCAACAACGCGTATGCCATGGGTTACGAATTAAACGACATGCATTCTCGCATTTGTGTGAATTTTATTCATGCGTTTTTAAAAAATTCATCCTTGAACCAATATAATGAATATGGACCATCTTTAAATTAAAAAAAAAAGATATTGAATAAAAACAAATGGTCGTACATGTGAATAAGGGTGAACAGTTTGCGGTTCCGAACCGTTAGGAACCGAGGAACCGAACCGTTAGTGTGGAACTGAACCGAATCCGCGAGTTACGGTTCGGTTCCGGTTCCGGTTTTAGAACATGTGAATATAATTTGATATGTTATTTACATTATTCTAAAAACATATATTTTAATATAACATATTAGTGTAAAAAGTAGGAACTAACTAAACATGTATGGATAATTGTAATAAAGAGAATTTACATCAACAGGGCGACGATGGGTAGTTTCTCTCTTTGAAAATTGAAACCAATAGAACACCTTTAGTTGTTATCAAATTGATCTTTCAATAAAAAAGGTTGCTTAAAGAAAATAAAAATAACACAATCCTTTAAAAAGAAAGAAAAAGATAAATAAAAAAAATATGACTCATGACAATTACCAACTGAAGAATGACACTATACTACATTCTTGTTAGTTGTTACCTTAAAGTTGTTACAAAGATTTCAGAATGTGCTAAAAATTGGATTTTGCCTATCAAAATAGCAAATTGGTGGCTTTTTATTACTACCCTTTTCCTAACTTTTTGACTACTTTTATATAATTTCTTTAATTTGTCTGACAGCTCACTCCAATCATCTTTGATATTTCCTTTTCATTTGTTCTTAATTTGTCTGTTATGATTCATAGATAGACCAATTTGTGTGTTGGCTACAATACTTTGTATCCAATTTGTGTAATACTACTATCTTCTTTAATATATCAATATAAGATTCTTGATCTTTGTTAGAAGAATCTATTAAAAGTGGAAAATATTTCTTGTGTTTTCCCCAGATTCGTTATCTTGGTGCAAAACTGAGGGTAGAATGGTAAATCAAGATTCATCATGAATTGTTCTTTCTTCCTTCTGTCCTCTCTCTTTCTTTGATAGATGATGATAAAGATGACAAAAAACTGTCTTGGTTTTATACCCATTAGTAATCCATAAAATAAAGATTTGTGGATAATAAATTGATGTTCTGTGAACAAAGTCTTGTTTAGGAGTTATTCTTTTTCTTCTTTTCTTTCATTCTATGCATCAAAAAGTTGAACGTTTTAAAAACTTCTTACATTTGCAAAGAATCCGGTGTCAATTTGGATTTTTTGGGATTTCTCTACTTTTAGCAAGAAATTTAATTTCAGGGTCATCTTTATTTGCCTTAAATTTGCCTTAAATTCTTCTGGGTGTTGTTTATCTTCTCCCAAGATCTCACCTTTTGATGATCTTGTTGCTTGATTTCAAGAATAGAAAACACCCAATTCGATTTTAGGGTTTTAACATCGAATTTGGGTTTTTTGGTGTAGTTTCTTGATTAATGGGCTAGTGAACAGTTGAATTCTTGAGTTTTTCAGATGATTGATTAGTTAATGAAGAGTATTTTCATGAGGGTTTTGTTCTGCAAGATCCACTGTCCTTCATTCATATGTTTCTGCAAACCATCAACTGCTTCTCATCTTTACAATTCTGGCACTTTGAAATTGGAAAGTTCCCCTCATGCACCTCATCCAACGGTTGTAACTGATCGATCTGATCAAAATCATGTTGAAGAAGTTGTTGAAGTCATCGAGAAAGAGATTTTAGAAGATGGAAAGCAAGAATCTGATCGAAATCAAGAATCTGAGATTGAGATTGATGTTCTTAGAAGTTGTATGAAGATCAAAGGCGATTCGCAATCGGGATCACCAACTGACAGAAAGAAAGTTCAATGGATGGATAATTTAGGCAAACAACTTGTTGATATCAAAGAGTTTGAATCCAGGTTAGTTACTTTTGTGAATGTGGGAACAAATTCTTGTGCATATTTTTAATTTTATTATTATTGCTTGTGTTCATAGGAATTTCAGTTTCTGATTTCCAAAATTAGAGATCTTGAGATTTGGATTTATAACATTTTTGTAGGATAAATTTGAATCAAGATTAAATCAAGAAAACTGATCACTAAATCTTCATAAAGATCAGATGAATTTGAATTATCTTTTCGTGGTTGATTGTCAAATAACAATTTGATTTAAAGACTGCTTATCTATATTAAAATTCAAAACTGCTTATCTTTCAAAAACTAATAAGCAGATTCCCAAACAACCCCTAAATTATTATTATTATGGAAATTGATTTTGGTATTATTTTGCATGTTTTATGACAGTGAAACGGGAGATACAGACAATGAAGACGATAACAGTGCTTGCTTTTGCTCGATTCTGTAATATTTCCTTAAAAATCTCCATGTTTATAGAATAAGAAAAGATTGGCTGTAAGTTAATCCTTCATTTCTTCATTAAATTTTATATAAAAATCGAGTGTCCTGCAAATATCTGAGCTACATTCTAGATTTTGTTTTGTAATTCCTTTAAGCTGGCTCTCTCATGTTATTATGTAAGAATTTATGTTATTATTATTAATGAGCTTCCTAAACTCTTGTTCGAATACCACATTCGGTTCTTGGTCTTATAATAAAAATCTTGGTAAAGTTTGTTGCTTTTTGTATTTTGATTTTATTATTTCAACAGTTTCTTGATTTCTTGAATTACCCTTTTGATTGGAATATTAAATAATGCACAAACAGAAACAAAAGCCTGTTTCTTGTTAAAAATAGAAATTAAGAAACCTACATTCGGTTCTTAGTCCTGTAAAATTTCAGTAAAGTTTGTTGCTTTCTAAATTCTGATTTGGGATTTTAACCGTCTCTTGATCTTCAGAATTCCCCGTTTTAGCAAGATGGGAATTTATGCAAGAAAATACGCAAAAGGTGGTTTCTTGCTTTAAATAAAACCGATATGCACGAGTTTAGTTAATAGATTCTAGTTAAGTTTGTTACTTTTATATGCTGGTTTTGAAACACAAAAGTTAGTTAGAAACTACATGAAAAATATTAGGTTTTGATGTATCTTATATATAAACGTATTAGACATATATGTTTAAAATAGGCGCAATGAACGGGTCAGATGGGTTGGGTTGGGTGTCTGAGAACACTTTTTTCCCAAAATTTCACTTTTATAAATAACTCTGAGCGTCAAAAAAATAAAAATAATTATGTGATGTGATTTAGACATGTATGTCTTAAAGGGGCGATATAAACTGGTCACGGGTTTGGGTTGTTTCCAAATAAATTTTTTTTTTCCAAAATTTCACTTTTTATAAATGATTACCAGCATAAAAAAAATGCTATTTCGATAACAATCTAACTTTCAAGGTTTTATACATTAAACCTCTTTGACCCGTTTGGACCGTTTCCTGTAAACCTAACCTATATTATATTTTGCCACCCTTTGGGGATAATAACATAACCTTTACATACATAAACATAAGTAATTTGGTCAAATAAAAGCCTCAAAGTTTGAAAAATACTTAAGAAAAGATGAACCTTGACTTGCAGCACGTTTTCCATGTTAATTTAATTTAATTTATTTTTTAAAATATATATGCTCTAAATTGATGGTTAAGGTTTATGAAGAAATACACAAGCTAGTAAAGTTTATTGATTTACTGAATTACCCTTTTGGGTGAAACGGAAATCTTTACAGGAACAGAAACAAAAGCTGATGTCTTCCTAAAAATAGAAACATGGAAACCTGCATTTAATTCTTAGTCATAACTCTTATAAATTTAGTTTTTTTTTTTTTTTTTATTCTGGTTGAGATTTAAACTTTTCTTGATTTTCTGAATTACCCGATTGAGTAAGTTAGATAATGATGCAAGAATAGAAGCAAAAGGCAGTTTCTTGCTCAAATAAGAAGTTCGGTAACACGCATTCTTGAGGTATAGTACAATAAAGATTATAAATTTAATATGTTACTACATATTTTCACCAATATTTTTACAAATGTAGAAAATTTAGTTAGTAGCTAATGTCAAGATTGATGAATATAGCTCAAATGCAACCAGAAAACCGGGTTAAAAGACGTTGATGCCGCTTTAAGTGATCTATCTAATACGTACTCGGAGAATATGATAACTAGATTAGTTGAATTTGTGAGTTAGGTTAAACTACTTCTAAGACAGGGGTGTGCAAAGTCGGTTAACCGCATATTCAGTTAAGTGTTCGGTTAATTGAAAAACATTAATCATAACCATAACCGCTTTGTTGGTTAACCATTACTTGGTCAACCAGTAGTTGCGATTCTGTTTCGGTTAATTCACTAACTAATTTGGGTTTGAAAATTTTAACTTAAGCATCAAGTTTTTACTTGGTGAAAATGACAACCTTGAATATATTTCTTTGGTTATGATCAAATTAGGATAATAATATATACTATGAGAAGTACTTATTAGGCTTGGGTAATTATAACTCTAATAGACATCAACATTTATATTTTATACGCACTTAAAAGGTTAACGAATTATACAATGTTACAAATAATGTGGAACTTTGATGTTAACAACTAACATTGATCGTTCCATTCCTATGTATCGGTTTTGTTAATGTTCGGTTATAGGACACCCTTAACCATAACTATACCCATAACCAATTTATCAGTTAATCAAAAAACTTTAACCATAACAGTCAGTTAAATTCGGTTATCGGCTAATTTGATTCGGTGGCGGTTCAATTATCAGTTAATTTCAGTTTGCGTTTAAGTTTGCTCACCCCTACTTCTAACGCCATCTTCGATTCTTCATTTTGTTATATTGTAATTGTAATATGTGTAGTTAGCCATTTTTTATTAACTTGTTTTGGGTAATTTTGCGAATATTGAAAACCTCAATACTGTAATTCTTTACGGCTTCTGACTTCTGGTCGCGAGGAGGTAAATGGGTCGGAGCTCGAAAGTTATCAGTATATGTGTTTCTATCTTTTCTCTGCGATTTTGGGCCACAATCATTAGTAAACGGGCTAACAAATTTGGTTAAAGTTAATGGGCTACTTGCTCATGAATGTCATATTGTATTACATGCCAAATTGCCAAAATCATGCTGTCGTTTGTCATATGCGCTGTGAGCCGAATTAAGTCGGGCTGATAAGTGAATCGGATGGGTGACGAATCAGTTACTTTTGGTTAGAGGTGCTCAAATCAAAATATTAGCTTAAACAGTTAAAACCATTTGGGTTGAAACCGGTTTGATTAGGGTCAACAAGAAAAAAGGATTTTTCGGAACCGGATTGGGTTAGATCGGTTTATGGTGAGTTTGGAGATCGAGGTTCTCCGAGTTAAACCAGTTTGAAGTTGGGTTTTAATCGGATCAGGCCGGTTTGAAACTGGCTTCGAATTGCCAATTTGGATAAGGTTGGAAAATAGTTCCACAAACCAGTTTAGGAATCAGATCGGGTTACGAAGCAGTTTGGAAATCAAAACCAGGTTTTTTGAACACCTTTACTTTGTGTATCCTATCAGGTTGAAATATTTAATAAGTTTGTTAGAAAAAAAAATTAATAATAAATGACCCTGCTTACTACTAACTTAGTTTTTTCTTGATGGACAGTGGTAAGCTTGTCTTCCCTCTATTTTTGGGTTGAAGGATTCAAATCATCTTCAATGCAGGTCTTGACGTGGTTAGGAGTAGTATAGATGAGTATGCATATGCGGTTCAAAAAAATGATTTCATTTATTGAGAAATCTTAATTAAATTTGAGAAAGAAAAACTCAAATGTTTGGAAAGTTCAATTTATAATTTCTGGAAGATTTTTGTCATGAAAAAGTGCAAAGATTGTAGTGTTTTAAAATTATTTTGATCCTATTACATGAGATATGTCTTGAATAATGATTTGAAGAATGAATCACAAATTAAAGAAACTCAACAAATTATATAATTTCAAAGAACTAAACAAATTAACAAGGACTTCTATGTGAAACACCTATCATATGAGGTGATATTGTTTCAACACGAATTTTGATGCTAAAATGGTTTACTCTCTTATTAAATGGTTAAATGGTTGTGAGTTGTATGCATGATGTAAGTTGTAATGATTTAACAAAGCTAAGTATTATTTAGGTCGTAAACTAAGCCATTAATCGGTATTTTTAAGAGACAAGATTTGCTACATTTTTTAAGGCAAAGTCACACACAAACTAAATCTACTTCTAAATCAATATCATCTTTCATACAAGTAGAACTTGAACCCTCATCAACTTGTGAGAAACATCGTTTTAACACATTGGTATCGTTGGACTACATGCCATTTAATAAACTCATTGCATGATGATCTACTTTATTCATGATTATTTTTTAGTATTTTATAACGATACACTTTAATTTGATTTTTTTTACATATTTTATATATAGTTAAATCATAAACTTATACCCTTTAGCTAATCCTCGACATTAAGTTATGGAAATATAAAACGAGACTTGGAATATTTTAGGTGTATATTAGTCTTTCTTAGCTTATGTTTAATTTACATTTATACCTTGTCATCTTTAGACTTATGAATGAATACCTCTCAAACACGCTTTGTGATTATTTGTTTTCTCTCTCGTAATACAACCAAAGCTACAATTGTCCAATCAAAGTTCGACTTCATATTGCAAGGAAACAAAAGTGGATAGTGGTGCTAAATTATGATCTCTCTATCAAACTACACTCCAAATTGATCAAAATGGTTTTATAAATATGTTTTTTAAATTAAATATATGGTGTCTGACTTTAGTTACATGTTTGATATACGTGGGTTCATTTTATAACATGTGTTTGGTCTAACACCAACATCCATTGAAACCTCTTACTTTTCTAAAATAAGAGTAAACTGTAATTTGAGCGCGATCAATGTTTACCCAGCCTCCGGTTAGCATTTTGTGTCCCCGAGATTTCGATTTCAGCACATTGAGTCCTTGAGGGATAACGTCGTAAGTGAGGATCGATAAATTGTTAAACGATCAGGTTAACCACATGGGTAAAATGGTATTTTCACCTAGCCAATCATGTTTTCCAAGCGATGAAGCAATTTCCATCCCTCTAATTAGTCATTTGTTGCAGTGCCGGCCCTGAGCATGGGCGAACAGGGCGGCCGCCCAGGGCCCAATCGCCGGAGGGGCCTCAAATCGGCAAGATCAAGACTGAACTTTGTATAATCAAAATTGTTTTTTCGGCCGGAGATGGTTGCAGCGGTTGAAAGATATTGAAGATGAAGATCTTTTAGTCGGAGAAGAGAGCAAATGATTTTTCCGGCTAGTTTATTTCACCTCCGATGATGTATGAAGAGAGAAGAAGACAATGATCATTGGAGAGAGAAAATAAGAATCACGATTCGTGTATTTTTTTATTATCAGGGTGTGGGTGTGTACGTGGAAATGAGAAAGCTTTTCTTTTACCCTTGACTTTTACGTCTCTTCGTTTTCACTATTATTTACAATGTTTATTTTTCTTACTACAATGATTAAGTTTATTTATATTTTAGGATATTCATATTATTACATTACATTACTTCGTCTATCTATTATTTGACGTAGGGTTGTTCATTATCTCATTTTAATTTCAATTATTATATTATTAAATTTTTATTAATAACTTTTAGTGATATATAATTATAAACTCTTTTACAACCACTACAAATATTATTTGGTTATGTTATCATATTATCATATCTAACAATAAAAATTATAATTATATATATACATATATTAAAATATAAAAAGACAAAAAATATATATAAATAGATGGTTTGATTGGTTTAAAAGTCTAGTCGGGCTCAATACGTGACGTTTTGTTGTGTTCATTTTTTTGGTCTGAGATTTTATAAAGGTTTGAGCTCGACTCGAGCTCGTTCAAGTTTTTAGTGAGCTAATTTTGAGTAGCTTACAAGTCGCATGGCTCATTCACACCCTTATGTGTTTGGGGATGTAAGAATCTGTTTTACTATGACCCTCCAGTTAAAAAGCTCTGGTTCCGTCACTTGGCAAGATCAAGACTGAACTTTGTATAATCAAAATTGTTTTTTCGGCCGAAGATGGTTGCAGCAGTTGAAAGATATTGAAGATGAAGATCTTTTCGTCGGAGAAGAAAATGTAAAGGGGCATTTTTTTCTGGCTCGCCCCGGGCACTCAATTCCTTAGGTACGGCCCTGCCTGAACCATAGTATCTTTTCTATATTTTTCCATAGAAATTTCGTAAATTCTTTTGCAATATTGACTTCAGCGTTCATTAGATGAATACAAATAAAATTAATAGATTCATTGGAAGACATAAAATACAACTTGTGAACATGATATAACTTTTTTATTCTATGATTAGTGTATATAGCTCAAAAAACGAACTTGCATTATTTTCAATTTTTTTAATTTGATGGTTTTTATATTGCAAGTGAACCAGAATTCTCCACTAAAATCCCAAATAGGGAACAAAACAAATGGCAACCTCCATGGTGGACACCCCCATCAAATAAAAGAACCGCAAGTCACAACACTAAATCATTACAAGCCAGCAACTTCCAATTCAATTCCACCTTTTTTATTCTAACTCAATTATCCATAGACCTTCAATGTGAATATATCCTCGTTCATTAAAATTTTATTTTTATGTAATTTTAAGAATATTCTCATAAAAATCTGATTTTACTAATATTTATCGGGTAAATTAGATTTTAAGAATTCAAACTATGACACATTGGTAAAAAATAATCCAAACTATCACTTTTGTTAAGAATAATCTCAACTATCACTTTAATTTTCAATTGTAATCACATAAGCAAAATTAACACAGGTTTCTACTTAATTTACAAATGATTTATACTTCATTTTGCTTGAAGGTTTTTATATTTATTTATAATTTTATTTCGATAGCAATTGAGAGTAAATCAAGCCTAAATTAAGATGGTAGTTGGAACAATTATTGTCCAAGTTAATATTCGAATTATTATTAGCCAATATATCATAGTTTGTATTATTAATCTTCAATTTCCTACTTATTATGATGATTTTGCCTTTGTTAGAAAAAAAAGTTATTTGTTTATGGTTCAAATTTGCAACATTAATTAAAATACGACGAAAGAGTTGATTTCAGTTTATAAGTTAAAAAATTAATATAATAATAATTACTATCTTTTAAAGATATTAAATGCCCTCTTTTTATCAGAGATGTGTATTCTCTTCAATAAAAAGCACACATAAATATTAATACTGATATGCCTTTTGAAAAAATAAAAAAATATTGAAAAAGGATAGAGATATAGACAACACATATGAGTGTAACCCAGTCTTCAACGGTCTATTATGTTACCGTTAGTGGGGATAACAAAGAATTTAATATAATAATATATCTTGCTCTTTAATCGATCCAACTGGTAGTTGATCACAACAATGCTTAAAAGAAAGTTTTATTAATTTAATATTAAAGTCATAAGTTTAAGAATTAATTACATCAATATTATTTGTGGTTTTAATCTATTTCTTTCTCTAAGATTGGAAAATTATAGGTGTTTAATAGTATTCAAATTTGTAACATTTTTTTCCAATAAAGTGTACATTTGTAACACTTTTTATCTTTATACATATAAGAAAACTGAGTAAACTACTTTTTTCTTCTATATGATTTACTCAAAATAACTATTTTTCATTTATTAGTTTAAAAATTGAAATTTTGCTCTTTGACCTATTCATTTTGTCTATGTTAACTCTAATCCACTAAGGGTAAGGGGAGTGGTACCCTAAGAGGGTAAACTACCCTCTCAAATTACACAATCACACTATGCCACATCAAATGCTCCAACTACCCTCCCAACTACCCTAAAGTAGTGGCAATGGTACCCTATGAAACTATACACCCGAAGAATTATGCACCGGTCAAAAGAGGGGGGGGGGGGGGAACGGTCAAAAAGTGGCTTGCCGCTTCGGCAAAGTTTTGCCGCAAATGGGTCACATACCCGTTGCCGAAGGATAGCCGATAGAAGTGGGGTGGTTGCCGATTCGGATTGGGTTGCCGATTGCTTACCCGAGAAGCCACTCCCCTTACCCTCAAAAGCCATCATGCCCTCACTCACCCCCCACCAAGGCTAGGTGTTTTAGGCGTGAGTGGGGGTGCCATGTCATCCCTCATGCTCCATCACTACTACAAATTGCCTAATAAGAACTAGAAAGTAAACTCTGAAATTAAACATGATACTCGTTTGCTCAATCTATATCGGTTAAAATGGTTTTAAATTTATTTATGACCGTAAAATACAAACCGATGAAATGTGTCTAACCAAATACATAGAAATATAGACTTGAAGCAATTTCAATCGTATTTTAACCAATTAACATTTTGTCTAACTCTGTGGTCGTAGGTTGAAGCATAAACCGATTTTTAGGGAACTTGAATAGTTAACCATTTAAATCAATCAAACCCAATAAATTTATTAAACTGATTTCTAAAGATGTAGAGCAGATAACCAAAATCCAGCCAAATTCACATTTTAAATACAGAAACCGAACTGAAAAAACAAATTCACAATTGGGTTGGTTTTTTTGTTGCCACTACTGTTTTGTTTTCAAAGTTATTTTGGGTTTTAGACTTTTTTTTTATCACCACTCGTGTTCAAAACCCAAAATATATGAAAAATAAATACATGTCACCAAAAACAAGTGAAGTTAACGACTACAGAAAAATGAAGCACTCCAACGAAACAAGAGGGTTTTCTAGCGACTCACTTGCCTGCACCTCCGGCGATACGCCACCGTCGTCAGTCTTTTCCACCGTACTCTTTCCTTCACTTTCTACCGCTTTCACCGGTAACAATTCACTGGTTTTCTCAACTGCACTGTTCTCCTTCACTTTACGACGCTGACATGATTCCCCACGCACCACCGGCGACCTCGATCTCCGAGCCGTAACTTCTCTCCGGCCGTCATTGGGTGTTCCAACATTCCGGTAGCGTGGTATGTTCATCGTAGTCCTAGATGGCGACTGACGTTTTTTCTCCGGTGAAGGAGCCATCTGTCTTCTAGCCAAGGGTCTGGCGTTTCTTTCCTTTCTCGCAGAAAACTCGCCGGAAGATACCATCGGACGTTTTCTGGGTACTTTCTTCGCCGGCGGGGACTTGTTTTTCACTCTCTGGGTAACTTCACCGTCATCCTCCATCTCGATTTCGTCTTTCTTGGTATCCGCAACCGTCGTCGCCGTCGTTGCAGCTGAAAAGCTCTCACTGTAACTATACATCTCCGAAATCTCAGATACATTTTCTTGAACTTCAACCTGTATGTTTTTCTTCACATCAACTGTGTCGATTCCAGTCATGGGTTCTTCTGGGTGAAGAATTTCACGGTGGTTTGGTGGTGGGTTTTTGGGGATAATGGGGGTTTCAGATAGAACTTCTTTTACTGTTTCTTCTTCGAATGCTGGTGGCGAAGGTTGAGAAGTTGTGGATTTGGGTGGCGGACGGTGGCCAGCGGCGGTGGTGCCTAGACAGCAACCCATTGGAAAGAGGAATCGGAGATTTTTTTTGGTGTGGGGGGGGGGTGGGGATTTGTAATTTGTGTAGCTAAATTTTGGGGATGACAAATGCATATGCTTGTAGGTTAATTGAACCTTTTTAGGAGAAAAGTGTAGGGGGGTGTTGGACACTAGTAAGACTTTGTTTCTAGTCATTGTTTTCTAGCAAAACTTGTTTGAATAAATTTGTTAACCGTTAACTTGAAATATTTATATTAACGTAAGAAAAAGGAACTGTAATATTAATTTTAAAGGACGGATTTGTATATTATTTTTTTATTCATAGTTAATTTGGGATATTGAACGTAGTTAAATTCGAATATCAAACCTAGATACAATACACGAATTGTAATACTAGATCCTAAGAAGCAACTATGGTTAAGATAAAGAAAAATTGATTTGAAATTAGTTTGTTTTGAAAGGTTTTAAATAATCAAAAATACAATTACTAATGATCAACTCAAAGATAACAAAGCAAATAAGAATCATATGTGGAATAACTACTTACTAGAATAGATGTTGAATAACTACTTAACAGGTTGTAAGAAGATCTAAAGATACCACTCATGAAACACTAAAAAAACAACATATTTCATGGTCGATCATAATGGTACCAAAGAATAAACCGTAGGGTGGTGTAAAAGCTTGTTGGGGTGTGAAATGAATTACTTGATCAGTATATTCAGATACTTATTATCTTGGGACTCTAATGAATGTTTGACGTGGTTAGTCTCAACATCTCAATACATAGGTAATGCAATATGAGTCAGCCAAATCACACTTGATAATAACTTGGGAAGCAAGAAATTAAAAGGATAAGAAGACATGCTAAGTGGTCATGTAATATAACTAAAAATCCTAATAATCTAAGATAACCCTACACTCTATCACTTGGTCCGACTCTAGAATGGTATCCCAGTGTTTATAACCATATTACATTTAATACCATATGGCTAGCTGGACCTCAATAGGAGCTAAGACAAAGCAAAACCCTCAAACTTGAAAAAAACTAAGTTAAATAAAACATGAAGTTAAACCCTAAGAATAACATGAGGACATTATCATGCAATAGTTGGCGAGTCGTACTAGTATAATATCATTATTAAACAAATATAATGTGGTAACAATCATAGATTATACCAAACCCATGAACAAACAGAAAACCATAAACTTAACCAATAATAAGTTCCTAGATATGTTCAAACACCTCAAAATCAATTTTTTTATGTCGAGGCACCCCAACACATGCCTTAATATGTGAAATATGTGATCAAATAAAGTAGACCGTTATTTGTAATTATGCTCTAGTCAAAATTGGTTGGACCAAGTTGACGTTTTTATTTTCCTTTTAAATCTAACAAGAACTTATATTTTAATTATTCTAGATTAAAACTATTTCTGTTATCATCTCCCGCATGCTGGTTTCAAAAGAAGTACAACAAAGTTTCTTTAGTTTTTAATTAAAGTCATCTATGGTTTTCTTTAAATAAAACTTTTGGTTAAAATTTAATGGTTCATAGCATCTAAATAGTTAAGGGTCAGCTTTAAGTCTAAATGGTTAAGACTACCAAACAGTGGAGTAGAGTAAAATACGTTTGCATGTTTAACCTTTCGTTCGTTAACGTAAACAATACTATTTTCTTATGTGTTTATTTTTGTGTACACTGCGATAGAAATTCAAATTGAACTACATTACAGCAATTTGTTTTAGAGAAGTAGGATCAAGTACAATGCATTTTTGTGCGTATCTTATGTAAATTTTTAGTTGGTCTATAATTCGACACAAATTTATTTCGAATGAGTTTGATTATGTAATGCATTTGCATTCGACGATGTAAAGTCAAGCTTTTTATGTTTCGGCATCGTGTCTAGCTACGGGTCAAACCATTAGTTCTATAGAAAACATATCACTAAATGATAATTATATTTTATAGTTACTTCATTTAGTAATTTCAATTAAGCAGATTTTGAATTACATATAATATAATTAGAGTTATTTTCTTTTTTTGTCCATGTGTTTACCCAATTTATCTATCTATATATGAATGTTTGGATTTCCTTTTGATAGCTCATTGCTTGCATTTCATAATTCATTGAGTCCAAATGACCAACACCATAAGATTTATATGTTAGATAATATATATATATAAGATAATTTGAAAACCCACTTGATTTGAGAAAAACCCCCGGACCTACTTTTTGTAACATATGTTACAACGACTTTTTCCGAATTTTAAGTTTTACAACTTCATATTTTTTATATAAATAATAAATTGAAATCTAAGACTTTTGGTGAAAAAATTATAAAAAAACACTAAGTAGTTTTTTTTAAATATTTTTTTTCAAATTTCAGAAATTGTAACATATGTAACATATGTTACAATTTTTTCGCTGAATTTTTTTAAAAAATGGGTTTTTTTTATTTTATTTTAGGGGTATTTAAAAAAAAAGTACTCAGCGTTGTTTTTTTTTTAACAAAAAGTGACGAAAATGCATTTAAAAGTGAATTAATTTTTTTAACTTTGAGTTTTTGAGCGTTTTTTATAGTTTATTATATATATCTTCATCAATATCATATTAATTTTTAATTTAAATTAATGGTTGGATGGGGAGTTAAAGAGTTAATACTATATGGGAGGGTTAGTTCATGTTCCACTTCCTGTAATTGATGTAAATCCTTGTATTTTTATGTGTTACATTGATGTAATAAACGGCGTCGGGAAAAGTTTTAAAAAACGGGTTGACACTATAACGGAATTAATGAGAAAAATGAGACGAGTTTAATGTTATAATTTTTATAAAAAAATAAGTTAGTATAAAAAAGTTATAAAGGTTTATTTATACAATGGGGTAAAACTTTGAAGAAATAAAAAAAATATGTAAATATGTTTTCTTGTGACCAAATTGCCCTTTTCAATTAAAAAAAGAAAGACAAATGGCATTTTATGCGTGATGGAAAGAGTTAATCGGTTGGTTATCAACGATTCCAATCCCTAACTTTACATTGTTGTATATTGCTGAAACACCATACAAAAAAAATTACACTTCAAGAATTTACATTAAAAGCCAATCTACATAAGAAAATGTAACTTACACTACGGTAATTTTTCTTACACTACACATGAAATTCAAATTATAGTAAAAATTGCACTAATGTAAACCCAGTGCAAACTGGGTTGCACTGATGTCCGTTCCGAAGAACGTTTGAAACATCAGATTCTTCAAATCAACAGGTGATTGGAAAAACTCACAAAAGAACACCGTACAAACCTTGTTAAAAACATATACTACAACTTGAAAACAACCCATTACAATGCACTTGTCGTGATAGAAGGGTGCTGTAAATTTAAACTGAAAGATTAAATAACATAGAATATAATAGAGGTGGATTGTGATTTCGAAATTAATATCCACTGAACCAAAAATCAAAATAGAATAAGCTACAGCAGATCCTCTTAATAACTTTACTGAGTCATTCAAATTAGTGTACGTAGCAACATACGAAGTAATTAAATTATCATTTACATCATAAAAAAAAAACATTATTTAACGTACCAGCCTTGAACGTCGCTTTAAAGAATATAAGTTACTGTAAATATATATTTTTTTTAAAAGCTACTCTGTTAGCATAATTTGTAAAACTGAAATCTAAATCATTCTAAGAAAAACAATTATTCATACCCCAAATCATTTTTGACAAATTTAAAAAATTTTCTGAAACAAAATTAATTTACACCATTGAAAAAAATCACATAAACACAAAAAATGAAATTTACTCTTCTATGTAACTGAACATTGTATCGTTGGGAGGAAAAAAAATACCTCGTTCTGTTCTTCTGGTTGAATATGAGAGAAGAAGCTTGAAAATGGAACACCAAAATTGAGGGAAAATTATAAGTCTTCATTTCCAGATCTCGCATCCAGACACCAAAAACTTGTTTCTTGAATCATTCATTTTCAAGTGTATGACGAACAGATAGTGTATGACGCCACCGGTGGCGACGACGGTGAATCTTAAAGTCGCCATGGAGGTTGTGAGAATCGTACGGCGACAATGGTCTAAGAAGATGAGAGCGGTAAATGATACATAAATCTGAGAGACATAGATGAAGAAATCTGAGAGATGGAGCTTGATTATGGAATTCGAAAATTTGTTTTGACTAGAGAGTTACAGCATTCACATCCCATTCTCCATCTCCATCTCCGTCTATATAATTTAACCAAATATCACATTTTCTAAATTTATATATATATTTTATTTAACCCTTCACATCTCATTCTCTATCTCAATCTCTATTCCACTCACAAACACTTATTTTATTATTTATTCTCTCTCCTATACACCTCACAAAATAATTATAGAAATTTTCTAAATTTAGAGAACCTCTATTAAAACAACTCTAAATTTTAGAAATAAAGATTTAAATAGAGAGTGGGATGTAGTTAGTTTTTTTGCTCAAAATCTCTAAATTTTAGAGAAAAGCTAAGAACAGAGAATGAGATGTGAATGCTCATGAAGAAGTCTGATAGATAAAGATGAAATGGTGTTCACGATTTAGGGGTTTTAAGAGAGAGAGAAAACTCAGAATTTTGAATTATACCCAAAATACCTTGATTCAATCTCCACCCTTAATAATTCTTCATCAATATCATATTAATTTTTAGAGTAAACTTCGTTTTTTCTCCTTTTGTTTTGGCCCAAATAACCCTTTTCATTCAAAAGTTTCAAAATCAGTTTTTTTCCCCGTGGTTTGTAATCTGTCCCAATTAGCTCTAAATCACTAACTTCGTTAATTTTTTTCGGTAAAATGAGGGGTATTTTAGACATTTTACACTTATGGGTAAATTGTGTCATTTAATGAAATGGATACAGGGACTACTTGTGTAATTTATCTTTACCCACATTAACCAATTCAACCCTCATCCCTCATCTTCTTTTTTATCTCTGCAATTCCTCTCTCTCCTTTCTCATCTCT
>WOUH02008269.1:0-17409 GCA_009936405.2 Stevia rebaudiana
ACCCCCAAAAAACCTAACCCACCACTACCAAAAACCTAAAACTAAACCCTAAAAGTTAAACCCTAAAATCTAAATCCATAAGATAAAACCTAAAAACTAAGATCGTAGAGTTTGACAAGACGGTTCCAACGCCGCTAAAATGAGTTCAATCGAAGTTCTTTTGAGTCGGTTTATGATTTTTTTAAAATCACTTTTACCCTCTTAAAATAAGCTCCCTATTTAGTTGATCCTAACCCTAATTATATATATATATATGGTAAAAAGAAGAAGAGAGATTGATATCTTAGTTTGAAAAGCGATGATGGATGAAACTTGATGTTCTGTTTATTTAACAAAATTTTAATGATTTTAAAGAGAAGGCCGGTGAAACTTAATGTTATGTAATTGATTTCCAGTATTTATTAAATGGTAAAATTCAAAGATTCTTCTCAAGTCAAGATTCTGTCAGTGAAATGATCGGATGACATGTTCTAATAGTTGTCTTTTAAGGTGGTTATTTTCTTTTCTTCCAGAAGTTTAATTCCAGTAAAATATAACTTATTTTAAAGGTTTTTAATCACGTTAACCATTTTCCATTATATGATATTATGATGATTGTTGACAAAGAAAGCAAATGACTTAAGAACTCTCGATACAGGTGGCATGTGCTTATTATTACACCTCCTAAAAGTCTAATTGAATCAAAGTACCAAGCTTATTACTCGAGATTATAATTATATTGTTGAAGGATCCAAATATAATAGCTAAAAGGCATTTATAAATTATACATGATATTAATAATATTATAAAGTTAACATAATAATATAAGATGTACGTATTATACTATATTTTGGTTAATTCTTTTTTTAACCGGCTTCAGGCTTAATTAACGACCGATTTAAGCTCAAGCGAGCACACATCCAAGGGCAAGACCAGTAGTCACCCTTCACACACCAGATAAGCAGGTATCGGATAAAATCTTTAAACCCTACCTTCTCTCCGGCTCAGGTTCGGACCACCGACCTCAATGAAGTGCAACTTATTCTCTTCATCGCAAACCGCCGGCTAGAAACCAGTTTGTATGTTTAGGTTAAATTATTAACTATCATCGTACTTGACCAATATGTTATTGAATTTTGTGACATGAGAAACTAAGAAAAATCAGAATGAAAAAAAACAGATAGAGCAACAAAACCCTATAAAGATATATATAGAGTAGATAATAAAGAATGTAAATATTAACTATGCAAGTTTGTGACACGTATTACACAAATTTTTGTTACTAGCAGGATTTAAAAACTCATTACATGGAAATGCTAACTCTTATCTAACATGATACCATTAATTAGATCAAAAGTCCTTTAATTGCATTTATGTATCTAGCAAAAAGACTTGATAAGTAAAGTGTAAAATATAAGAAAAAGTAAATACATGACCAAAGAGTCACGTAACACATGACTATGCATGTGATTTTTCTGTAAAATAACTAAAAGGGTATTATAATATTGTCAACAAATGGTACTTTCCTGGTTTCTCTTTATCATTCAAGTCTGTAAATTAAGCATTGTATTTAATGTTGACGAAGGAAGTAGATGAGAATTCACGAGATTTATTGAAGAAGTTATTGGTTACCGAATAAAACAAGAGGTGGTGATGTAGGTAATAATAAATACACCAAATAGAACGAAAAAAAAATAAAACAATTATAGAAATTTTCCAGGAAAGGCCCAACTAAAATTTCGGTTTCAAAGACCGAAATTTTTAATTATAATAGTTCATTTGTGATGTTTCAAATATGATGCACGTATGATGTTCACTTTTTCCATGTGATACACGTATTAATATGAAATTACTACGAAAAGCAGCCTCCATTTTTTTCTATGTGATACACGCATTAGTATGAAATTATGAACTATTGATAATTATTATACGATGGCCTATTATTTTAGAATAAATCTTTCTCAACAAACTTAATTATTACGGTTACGTACGTACGATTAACTATATATACAAATGTACGTTTCTTAAAAAGGATGGTTCATCAACTATAATGATGATTATATATTTATATTATGATGATGACATGGTCTTGAAAACGAGAGTACGTACGTAATGTGAAGCTAGAAATGGTTCACCTCCTATAATCATCTTGATAATAAATTCAGGTAAATTGATTGTTGAGTACTCATCAATCACAAGTTAAGCAGGAGAAATATAAAGCGCACACACATATATATATATATATGTACAATCATATCCAATTCAACAACTATAACAATCTATAGACAAATATAATTTCTTGTGGTCTACATAATTGTACCATAATTTAGTTTGCATTAAATGATATGTTATAAACTTTAAAATTCGACGCGGTTGCAAGCAATGTTCGAGTCCATCTCGTAGAATTGTAGAAATTCTCAAGTCCAAGTTAAGCTTACATTAACGAAAGCTACATTTTATCTTAGTTTATTGGTTACGGGTTTTACGGCCCTCGATTGTCCCCTCTCGATAGATTATCTATATATTCAACGAAAGCTACGTTTTATTTGAATCTCGGTTATAACGGGTCTTGATGGACCCTAGATGTTTTCTTAAAAAATAAAATGATATGTTACAAGACCTGGAATTGAATAGTGCAAGTTGAAATGTATAATCTAATCAATTAATCAGCCATCCTGATCATTCACTCTTTCATGTCTCGCTCGTCTAAGAAACTAGATCCTGCTCATTTGCGTACTTTCGTACATTTATTTTTGTATTTTTGATTGTTACCACACGGGTTTAAGCAAAGCATATTTGACTACAAAGAATTTAATATGCGATAAGTATGTGAGCTAGGAATTTGAACTTTAACTTGACATGCTAAAGAGTATAAAACTAAGAATAAAGCATCAAAATAGACACTTTTTTTTAGCATGTCGTTCAATATATAGAAACCACCATACAAATTGTGTCACGTACAGTGCCCTAGCCTCCACCGGCTGAGGCAACTGCTTAGCCTAGGAAAACTTACCAACAGCTCCATCGAACAGTTCAACATAAGTAAACGAGCAATAGACGTGTTCATGTTCTTTACGTGTATATACAAACACAAAAATTTTGTTCGTGTTCGTTAATTTATTAAAATAAACAAGCATAAACGAAATTTATACAAAATAAATAAAAAACGTTAAATAATTGGTTAACTGACGAACCCATAAAGTCTAACTCGAACACGGTTCATTCAACTAAATAAACATAGAGTGAGTAAAACAAAAAACAAACACAGTAAAGTCTAGTTGGTTTTATAACATAATAAATACTAATATGTACGATATTTTGACCCAAAGCGATGGACTTGAGGTATCTCAACCACATTTATTGTTGTGTATTATTGACGACGCATAACCTTCTCCAACCAGTTTATTTAATTAGTGCTTGACTATATATTATCTGGTTTGAAAACACACTTAATTAATTCGATTAGAATATATATACATGGAATTGCAACATGTATACAATCTTGTTATATATATATTAATAATATTGGGTCATCATTTAATGTGTTCTTATCTAGCTTCCTAATAATTTACATGTATATGTCTTTTCAAAATAACGTTTACAAGTTTATAATAAACTAACACGCGAACGAGCAACAAGTTGAGGTGACACCTTTTCTGAATAGCAAAACTAATCTTACTAAAAACAAAGCTTTGCTTCTTGAGACCCGAGATATTATTATGCCCGATACGCTGAACCATGTTCCAAACTCCACAATGTCTAGGACTAAGAAACCAAATGTAACAAAAGTAAAAAGGATAAACAATTTTTTTTTTTTTTAAAGTGTGAAAACTTTCCACCTTAAACTGCTAGAACAAATAATTATAGGTGTTCTCTATTCTATAAACACACATGTGTTAAAGGTTGTCTTTAAACAAACAAGGTGCCTATCATATTTATAGAATGTCCGGTCTCAAATACCTCAAACGTGTTTTGGGCTTAACAATAGTGGATAATAGGAGAACTTCAAAGGTAAGCGTGCTCGAGTGACAATAGTCCAACAACTGATGACATCCTAGAAAGTTTTTATTCGAGCAACCAAAAGCAAATCAAATAGTCATACGGAGAATATGTTTATCAAAATACAAGTAAGCAGATAATAAAGGTCCAAAACACAAATCCATGAGCCCCAAATCACAATAAAAATAAAATTTAACAAAGTAAAGATCAAAATTTCAGCCCTAAATTAAAACTAACAAAGTAGAGATCAGAAACTAACCAGTAACTAGAATAGAACGAGTGAAACTGAATGAATTTGAGACTTAATTGAACGGATTCGTGGTTCTGAACTTCTTATTTACACTTATTTTCGAAAGTGAACAGATTTTCGATTCATGATTCGTGAATTGAGACTAAACCAAAATCAAAGACATTCAATCGTGGAACGAATGAACTGAGACTTTCACGCGCTACAACGCTACTTGCTTCTCATTCAATTGAATGGATCAAATGGACTCACGAACCATCAGCATTGGGCAAATAAAAAAGCCCAATAATCAATTATAGAAAAGAAAGCCCAATATACATTGGTTTTTTTTTAAACTGGGGTCTATTATTTTGTGGTCCTAGTCTTCTGCTTGTGTTTCCTAATTCATTGGGCTGCCCTCGAAGAGATCATAGGGGCTAGAGGTACTCATTTCAAGTTTTTTTAGGAACTGGTTACGGTTTCAGTCAACAAAAGTCAAACCCGGGTAGAGAGGAACCAATGTTGGTTCCTAACCGATTTTTAGTCGGTTTTGGTGGAACCAGTTCCACGAAACCCGGCTCCGGTTATGGTTAGTCATAGCACCTGTAACCGCCATGGAACCACTGGTTCGGGTTGGTTTGGGTCTTGTTCGGGTTGTAACTGCCGGGCCGGTTCTGATTCCAAAACCGGTTTTTGAACACCTCTACTAGGGGCAAACCCTTGGTGGGGGATGTTGTTTACTAGCCATTAGCAAATAGACATGCATCAAAAATAGTAACTGAGTTATATAGACAAGTCAATATCAATGATAACGTCAAATGACTATTACAATGAATATAACCCAATATAAAGAACCAAGATTCTAATAACTTTTTTATGTCAAGAAAACAAATATAGAACCTCCTTTTGGTAATAAAATCGAGCTCCATTAACCAAAAAATATATAAAAAAACAAAATAAAGGACTTATTGTTTGGTGGTACCATTAAAGACCTTTTATTCTTTTAATGGGAAGTGAGGGGCTCAAATCCTGACAGATCAAAATTGCTAACACAAGATCATGGGGTTTAGATTCAATTCAAGTGGTCAAGTTGTTTAAGTTGGGGTGGGCTCAAGGAAGGTACTGGAGGTTGGGCCTTGTTATATCTCGATGTAGTTGAGCGACCCCATAATTGTTAAAGCTTGATTGCATTTTAACTTATAAAGATTATACATAAAGACCTCGTGGTTCAGTTAAATTTCAACTTGGTCTCAAAAGTTTCACTTTTAGTGTCATTGTTTATTTAACCATAACATGTCTAGCCATTATAAGTACGTGACTTACGTTAAAACTATGATAAATGTATGTGAAATGATTAATATATCCTTTTTACTTAAAAGCAAAATCAATAATCTTCTCTCTTTTTTTTCTGTCCTTTGTTGATTTGGGTTTATTAAATGTGCAGAAACATCATAATAAATATATTTATTTATGTTATGCTTAAGTTGCTTTCATAATAACAACTTGCGTTATAATCAATAAGTCAAACTTGCGTTAAATAATAAAGGCAAGGGTAAGTCATCCATGCATTGAAATTTATATTCATTAAAGTTCTTGTTGGCCTGTCTTTCTATGGAAGAAGGTTGGGGCCTAACAGTAAGGCGGAAGCCTCACAAGTAAGAGGTTGTGGTTTCAAACTTTACCCGAGACAAGAAGAAAAAATAATTTGTTAGAAGAAAAAAAAAGTAACTACTTAGGTAAAATGGGCCATAGTAATTTTTGGTTATCTTAAAAACATCTATGATTTGATAATATGTTTTAAGAAATCTAGGTTTAGATCAAAATAATTTTGTAGTTGGGATATTTTTCTTGTGAAACTATATCTCCCTTGGGATTAATCGTGATTATGAAGTTGAATTATTAAAGTTATAATAAAGTTTTTTTAATGAGTGGATTATTAGTTTCTTTATGGTATGATTCTTGTATTGGGTTGGTTTATTTTATCACTTTATTTGCTTGGAGGTTAAGTTAGGGCTACAAGTATTGGTTGCAAGTTTATTCTATTATAAATAAAGGTTGGGTGTTACTATTTTTGTAAGAGTCAAAAGTTATAATAAACAGATACACTCGATCTTGTTAATATTATATTCCATGTACATGCTTTGAGACTGATTACCAACAACATTCTAGTAGAAAGTTTGAAAAATGCAAATTTACGCCTTTATATACTATTACTAATTTTCTAATATTAATTAAATTGATACTTGTATGATATGTCACATATCTATAATAAACTTCCACTATTTACTATTGTCTCCTGAGCTCACGAGTTGCTGGAATGGGGGACACTCGAATCACGAGAGGAATTACAAACTGATAAGTGTAAGTTTTCTCGTTGTCATGTGATGTTTTAACAAAAGAATGACAAGGTTTTCATTTTTCAACAACACATAGTGACATAGAATATAGATGAGTCCTCTGAAAATGATCGAAGTCTTGGGCTTTATATGAATAAAAGCCCAATAGTATTGGTTAAACTGGGATAAATGGGTTGTTCTAAACTTTCCTAATTGGTTTGTTGGGTTCCGCCTTTTTGATGAAATGTTAACGACTAATTTACCGCGATACTAATATAAGGACACTAGCTTAAAACTTGTGTTTTACAGGTGCTTACATAATAACACTTTAAAATTTATCATTGAATCATTGTATATATATAAAGTTATTAGTATTGCAATGGCCAATGGGTTCATAGCATAATGGCACCCCATCGACTTTTTATTTGGGAGGTATCCGGTTTGAATATCTACCACGGCTGGGCATGCGGTTTTTCATCAGGTTCTTCATGGGGTGGTCTCAGGTTCAAATATGGGATACGATAATTGAAAAACCGTTGCAGTTGGACTCAAACTTCTGTAATGGTGATCATTAAAATAATGAATAATATTACGATGTATTTTCTCAATTACTTTTCTGTCGAAACAAGAGCAGACGTTCTATAGAACTCTGTCACTATCCTACTCTCTTTAGACGATATTATTATATCTTGTTACACGTGTAACTTTACTAAGTTAAAATTGTTTGTTTGTCTATCTGTCTAAACTAACAAAGTTGTGTGTTTTCAGGTCGTCCGGAACCAACCTTTGCAATCCGGGACCGACCCAGTGATATGTGATCCGGTTACATGCCTTACTTTACCTTCTAGTTGGGCTTTGATCTGCTCTTAATTGGGCCGGTTAAGTCCAGGTTTTTATTATGCACATTCCGGCCACTTGTTAGTAATTTATATAATTTTGAAATTAGATAAAATAAGAATTTCTATATAAAAGTCTATAACGGATAAATTAAACAGAAACAATGACGGTTTGACGTTGATTTATAGATTATTAAAACCAAATGGGTTTCGTATACTTAAAGAAGACTCATCTATATTCTATGTCACTATGTGTTGTTGAAACCGTCATTGTTAATTAAAGAAAACATTGATTTGACGTTGATTTGACTATGTGAAAGTTTTAGCCTTTATGATCGAAGATGTATACTTAAAGAAAACATTTGTATTGTCCTACACGTCTCTAACACTACTCCGCCTTGTTAATTAAAATTACAACTTTTATTTTTAAATATCTTGTATGGTGTGATTTTATTTATAAAGAGGGTTACATATCTAACTTCAAGCCTAATAGGTTTTTAAATAAATCAATTTTTTATTTCGTACTAATAATTGTGATATAAGAATATCAGCAAAACGATATGAGAAAACGTAGTAAGAAACATGTTTTATCACTCACTAATACGTGGTGAGATCCGCTAAAAACAATTTTGCTGAAAAATACTAAAAACAATTTAAAACTGAAATTGACAATGCTAACGAATTTTGATTCAACTCATATCGACGACGTTAAAACCGTTTCGTCAAAACTTATACCTTGAAATAAACCTTAAACCGCATAGCTAAACCTTAAGCTAAAGCTAAAACTAAAACTAAAACTAAAGGTTAACGTTTAACCTAAATCCTAGAGCTAAAAGTCAAACACTTAACTTTAAAACTAAATCTTAAAAGTAAATATAAACCTTAAAAACTAATTTCTAAATTAATTGAAATGCTAAGTTAAATTATGAAATCTAATTTTCCAAACTCTTAAATAAAAGATAGTAGATTTTGACGATGATTCTAACGTAAGAAAGGATCTTATTTGCAACAAACTTCTCACTAAAATATACAAACCGAAACTTTAAAAAATACACAATGTTTTCCATAATTTCATGTACACTTAAAAGACCATACGTAATTTTGTCTTGTTATTATTATTGATTTTAGCATATTTTCTTTTAGGTAAAATCTGACTTTTATCTCATCTTCCCTTTATGTATTAGGAGAACCGGAGAAGAAAGAGGTGAAACACTAATCTATTTTCCCTCTTCATGAACATATATTACTTATACACATCACATATATATTTGTTAAAGAAAAGAATGGTATTAATGAAGTATTTCCAACTATCAATATTAACAATAAGAGAAATTAATATTTCTCCAAGATACTTGACATCGTGTTAACGGTTACGCGATAGCGAGTTAGAAGACGAAGATGAATGCGACGACGTATTGCTGCTTCCCGGAGCTCCGGCACCGTGAAACAAATCCGACAAATAGTTACTTAAATCACCAGGAGCATATCTGACCACAGAATCAACACCTCTGAAATCCTCTCGGAATCCTTCATACAACGTCTGGTAAGCCGGAATTATCTTTTCCGACAACGAGAGTTTAATTTCATCCCGGAGTTTGTGATCAGAGATGACCCATGTAGACTGTTTCCGGTAGGCTTCGTTGAATTCTAGATTGAACCGTCGGAAACAATCTCTTGCAACCTCGTTTGATAGATTGTCAACGGTTAAACTCACCGGCAACGATGATATCACTTTACTCCAAGCCATACGTTCATAATTTCCGGCGTATTGTGTCACTTTCTGATTGTGTTTCACCAGCCAGTCTTCTCCGATTATCAGCCGGAGATTGGAGTTTCTAACCTTTGAAACGACGTAGTTCAAGTTGTTGACGAGAAACAAGTACGATTGAGCGACGTCCTTGTAAAGCTCGGCTACGGCATCGATCTTGCAAAGTAAAACAAGCACGAGCCACGCGAATCGAGTCGATATTGATGGAGACTCGTCGTGGTAAGATTCCGGCAACGGCGAGTTGACATGATCATGCGGCCAGTCGGAAAGGATATCGGAGAGTGACTCGTTGTAATCACTTAAGAAAACCAAGTAGTTCATAGCATAACGAGTGAGAGGATGGATTCCTCCACCGTGTACCGGATTTTTCGAGACCTCTTTTTGCATGGTGGTCTCGAAATCCGTTAACATGGCGCGTATCGCACCACTGAGCTTTTCGTATGATGCAACAACTTGCGTGCGAACAACTGTTGTTGAATCGTATGAGAAGATCATCTCGATCTCTGGCCAATGCTCGGAGACCGCAGTTTGCATATCCAGCGTCCGGAACATTCTATCCATCGTTTTCTTCGCTTTAGCGACAAGCTCGGGAAACTCAAACAAAGTCACGGCCCGTTCCTTGCATATTTCTGTAAAACACGACTCTCGGATCTTGTCCGACGAAAACACGTAGTCGCAGAGAATTCGTTCTCCATAAAAGAGCGATTTCATTGCGACTTTCATGGCGTGTAACCACGTTTTGACTTTCGGTTCGATTACTTCCCAATCCATTTTGTTGATCTGATTGAAACTGTATTTTTCGACTCCGAGATTATACATCGTCTCATCAACAATCGATTTCCGTATAATTATATAAATCTTCACACACTCTTTCGCATAACCCGAACCGATCATACAATCCGCAATCGCCTTAAGATCCGTCATAACCGTTTCCGAAACCGTAACTCTATCTCTATCAGAAACCGTAGTTCCCGACATCGAACCGCGATCATCTTCCTCGGACACGTTATCATCATCCGAAACACTCAATCGCGCTCTTGCTGAATGGTTAGAAACGGACTCAGAATTGAGAACATCTCTATTTGAGGATAATATCCTATAAAACTCTTTCTCCAACCTCTTCATCGCAACCTGCATCAACTTCTGAGCATGAATGATCTTCTCTGAGCTCGCACTTTCAGACACGAACAAATGCATGGCGGACTGGAGGTTCTTGACGGAATTGATGAATTGCCGGGCTTCAAGTCGGTCTCCGGTGAATAAGTAGTCGTGTTTCACGTAAAATGGAGAATCAAGGTCCCAACGTTTGATGATTTGTTCGGCGTACAGCAAATCTTCTTCTTGGATTGAAGCAGAAAATGTTCGGTGATGAGACGGGGTGCTCACCGGAGTTCTGACCGGCGATTGGGACGGTGATGAAGCTTTTGATGATGTAAACAACAATCCCCTCATGATTGATTGATTGATTGATTGATTTCAGGTGTTTTATAAAAAGTTGTTGGAATTGTATTGAAATAAGCTGAAGCAATTGTGAGTTGAAGATGTAAATATGTGACAAATAAGAATATTGATTATTTTGGATTGTGAGAATAAATGGAGGGGAGTAGTATTTATAGAGGAACGGTCCAATAATGTTGGCGAATAGTGAATGTGTCAAAGGGACAAAAACACGGTGGTGCAAATAATTAAAATAAATAAAATTCTCCATATGAGGGTTGAAAACATGAATTTTATTACATAAAGTCAAACAAAACTTTAATACTTTTTTTAAACTTTTGAGAACCAGTCTTGGATTCTATTACAATTTAAATATAAAAGTTTATATAAGAAACGCGAACTTTTTTATTTTAACAACTAATTTTTTTTATATTCTTAATGAGTTAACAAGTATCTAAACCCCACAAAAAAAAACAACAAAAGAGAAACTCCAAAAATATTAATAAAACAACGAAAACAAAATTAATTAGAATTAACTGACATCAAATGACATCCATGTTGTCCTCCTTGTTTCTTCTATTTCTCACCCACAAATTTCCAAGTGTTTTTATATATTCCAAAATTTTCTCGCTCGAAACCAAAATTAGCGAAATAAGGCTTCATTACGAGCTTTCCAAATGCACAACAAGCCGTTTGAATGCGTGCACCATCTCCTTTTTTTGGCTTATTTGAGCATGAAAATACAACTTGCATATAGTTTTATAGTTTTAAAGATATACTTATTGTCATATTGAATTTAAAATACTTGGTTTGAATTTTATTTCGACTTTCGAATACTTTGTTATGAATTTATGATTGTTTGTAAGGTATATAGGATGACTGCATTTGTTTACATTAGATTCAATTTTAGTACCCGTTCTTTATAAAATGACATTAAGGGACATAATTTTTGCGTTATGTATTGATATATACTTCTACTCATTTTCATTTAGTGTGCAAGTGTAACTTATTTACCAAAGCAAAATTAAAAAAGGTTATCAAATAAAAGTTTAGAAATAGACGTAACGAATTTATGGATGCAATGAACACCTTAAATATAAACAGAAGAATTTAGACATTTAATAAGAAAATTTCTCAATCGAAAATACATCTTCAATTTTAATGACTGACAAAACTTGTAGTTAAAATTTAACGATCATATATATAATAAAAAAGAAAAGAAGATTAAACTAGTGACGGTTTAACAGTATTTCAACGATTTTGAGTACCAATCGAATGAGTTTGGTATAGACATATATTAATTTTCCCATTTGACTATGAAAGTAATAGTCTTTATGATAAAGATGTGCACTTAAAGAAATGTTTGTACTGTTCTTCACGCCTGAAGGCTGAAGCCCAGTCATTTATCAAATAAAAATAAAATCAATTTAAATTCTTAACTTTTAAGGAGTAACGAATAATTATCGAAACATGCGATATTATTATTAGTTGGTTGACCTACAACCATGGGCAGCAACAAACGTGTTAGGTGTATGTTGTATCAAAAAAGGATTGGTGTATATAATCTCTCTTATTGAAACGAAGTAGATAAATATATGGTGGAGTACTGAAGTGTATAAGAATATATAAAATCAACTAAATAAACGAAAATAGAAGTTATTTGAGCTACCCGTGACAGGCTTGATGCCTAATTACGATCATTTTCGTCAGCTCTGGTTTCGATCATGCCTAATTATCATCCTTATTATTTAGCAGAGCTACTCTTTCTATATGCCACTCGCACATAGCAAGTGGCTCTATAGCATATTATTGGAATTGTTATAAACAACCAACGTTTTATTCTCAAAACACATCCGACCACATTTTATAATTGTGGGCTCTATAGCATATTATGGCCAATGTTATTAGGGGTGAGCATAAAATCGAGTTAAGCGAACCGAATTAACCAAAACAACCAAACCGAAAGAAAAAACAAAACTGAAAAACCGGAAACCGAAACTTTCGATATGGTTTTTCTTTTTTCTATACCGAAAAACCTAACCGAACCGAATAACTTACTGTTCATAATTTTTTTGTAAATATACGAATATGTTCATAAATTTAGTACGTGTGTATGTCACATTACTCTCACATCAATCACAAAACACCACATAAACATTTTACTTTTTACCCACTTAAGCCCCTACTCACCTTGTCATTTCTATTATTCCACTCACTCAGGTTAGTCACTCTCTCTTCTACGTGGCACACTCACTCAAGCCCACCGCATAGCCTTATAATTATACACTATTAATAATAATAGTGTGTAATCTACCGGTAAAGAAAAGTAAAACTCCATAGTTAGTCTAGAAAAGGTATACCTGTTGCTTCTTTATTTTTATGTTTGTTTAGCTGTTTAAAATCATTTTTTATGATTATAATTCACTAAAAGTTATACAATTTGTATCTCTTACTCAATTAAATAATAATTTTTATATTTTTATCGCTAGCTTTTTTTTTTCTTATATTTAATTAAATAAGTATTTTTTCATTATACCTTTATCATAAATTTACCTCTCATATTCAAGCAAATAATATTTTTTTATACATTTAACATTTAACTTTTTCTCTCATCAATTTACTTTAATTAATAGTGTTTCTATATATTTGTTGGTTTCATCAGTTTTCTTTGTATCTATCTACTCATAAGTTACAACCACTCTTAACCAATCTACATAATATAAAGAACTCATTCACACAATTTATAAAGACACAAACATGTACGGACGGGAACCAAATAGTCTGTTTATTTATATTTTATATACATTTCCTGTATTGTTGATTATGTTGGGGGCTAATTCACGAGCCCAATAACATGTCAGTATTGGGCTAAGATAATAACCCACATAACAAGTCAGTTTTGTGGATAGTTTGAACACAATTCAAAATATGCAAGATGACAAAGTGTTAGGAGTTGGAACGGGAAGTTAGCTTAGAATCATAGTTTGATTGCTTAACTTGTTTTCTAAGTTTCTTGTTTATAGATACCGGAATCAATCCAATGTTGGTTTTATAGGTTCATAATTTTAGCGTTTGAACTCATGTTTAAAAATGAATATCAATATATCATCACATTAAAAACTTCTAACTTCAATGAAAATATTCTTTAGCAACTAAATGAATGGTATTATTTATTATCTCCAATATTGGTTTTTACATTTAGGATAAAATAATAAACAATATTCTTCAAGATACCATACGCCGTCTCAACGACGATGCGATAACGAGCTTGAAGATGAAGACGAATATGATGACGCATTGCTGCTTCCAGAAGCTCCGCTGCCGTGAAACAAATCCGACAAGTAATTACTTAAATCAACCGGAGCATATCTGACCACAGAATCAACACCTCTTAAATCCCCTCGGAATCCTTCATACAATGTCAGGTACGCTGGAATTATCTTTTCCGACAACGAGAGTTTAATTTCATCTCGGAGTTTGTGATCAGAGATGACCCATGTTGACTGTTTCCGGTAGGCTTCGCTGAATTCTAGATTGAATCGCCGGAAACAATCTCTTGCAGCCTCGATTGATAGATTGTCAACTGCTGAAATCACCGGCAATGATGATATCACTTTACTCCAAGCCATACGTTCGTAATTTCCGGCGTATTGTCTCACTTTCTGATTGTGATTCACCAGCCAGTCTTCTCCGATCATCTGCCGGAGATTGGAGTTGCTAACCTTTGAAACGACGTAGTTTAAGTTGTTGACGAGAAACAGGTAGGATTGAGCGACGTCCTTGTAAAGCTCGGCTACCGCGTCGATCTTGCAAAGTAAAACTAGCACGAGCCACGCGAATCGAGCCGAGATTGATGGAGACTCGTCGGAATTCAAGCCGGAGAAGTAAGATTCCGGCAACAACGAGTTGACATGATCAAGCGGCCAATCGGCGAGGATATCGGAGAGTGACTCGTTGTAATCGCTTAAGAAAACCAAGTAGTTCATAACATAACGAGTGAGAGGATGGATTCCTCCGCCATGTACTGGATTTTTCGAGACGTCTTTCTGCATGGCTGCCTCGAAATCCGTTAACATAGCGCGTACTGCTCCAGCGAGCTTCTCATATGATGCAACAACTTGCGTGCGAACGACTGTTGTTGAATCATATGAGAAGAACATCTCGATCTCCGGCCAATGCTCGGAGACCGCAGTGTGCATATCCAATGTCCGGAACATTCTATCCATCGTTTTCTTCGATTTAGCGACGAGCTCGGGAAACTCAAACAACGTGACGGCCTGTTCCTTACATATTTCGGAAAAACACGACTCTCGGATCTTTTCCGAAGTCGAAAACACGTAGTCGCAGAGAATTCGTTCCCCGTAGAAGAGCGATTTCACCGCGACCTTCATCGCGTGTAACCACGTTTTAGTTTTCGGTTCGAGTACTTCCCAATCCATTTTGTTAATCTGATTGAGAGTGTACTTCTCGACTCCGAGATTATACATCGTCTCATCAACAATCGATTTCCGGAGAATTATATAAATCTTCACACACTCTTTCGCATAACCCGAACCGATCATACAATCCGCAATCGACTTAAGATCTGCCATAACCATTTCCGAAACCGTAACTCTATCTCCATCAGAAACCGTAGTTCCCGACATCGAACTGCGATCATCTTCCTCGGACACGTTATCATCATCGGAAACACTCGATCGAGTTCTCGATGATCGGTTAGAAACCGAAACCGACTCCGAATCCAGAACATCTCGATTCGCAGATAAAATCTTATAAAACTCCTTCTCCAACCTTTTCATTGCAACCTGCATCAACTTCTGAGCATGAATGATCTTATCCGAACTCGCGCTTTCGGACACGAACAAATGCATGGCGGATTGCAGATTCTTTACGGACTTGATAAACTGTCGAGCTTCGCGTCGATCTCCGGAGAACAAATAATCGAGTTTTGTGTAAAACGGAGAATCGAGATCCCATCTTTTAATAACTTGTTCGGCGTATAACAAATCTTCTTCTTGGATCGAAGCCGAAAAGGTTCGATGATGAGACAGCGTGCTCACCGGCGTTCTCGCCAGCAATCGGGTGGAAGAATGGGTTGGTGATGAAGCTTTTGACGATGTAAACAATAATCCCCTCATGATTTTGAAGTTTTATATTGAAAATTGGTTGAAAGTTATTGAAATAAGTAGAAAAAGTTGTTAGATGAAGTTCTAATAATCTGAGAAAACAAGAGAATATTGAAATTATGGAATTGAGAGAAGTGACAAAAGGAGATTGGTATTTATAAACGAAAGTTGGCCAACAGTGTTGGGGGTCGTTGAATGGGTCAATGGTTTGATTTGGCAACTGTCGGACAAAAACACGGTGAAGCAAAAAATGAAGAATTAAAAAAAACACATGAGGTGGTGTTGAATTTAGACAAACAAAGTCAAACGATGCTTTCGTTCTACCTTTTTGGGAAACCGTTAGAGAAAAGTTATCGGATTCTAATGATGGTCTAATATTATTAGCGTATGATTATATTACAATGTGTTCGTGGGTTTGAAAATTAAAATATTAAATGTTGATATGAACTGTTACCGTTGGTGGATAAGTAGGATAATCAATTATGTCACGCACCTTACCATGCTCATGGTTGGTGTTAAAAAAATGGAAATTAAAAAAAATATGAAACCCGAAATATATATTAACCTGAAAATATTCGATTCTCATGGGGCCATCCCCCGCTAATGTTGCTTGCCTCTTATTGGACCACGTGTAATAAATTTATTGGATAGTGTTGTTGCAGGAGGATAGTTTCCTATGAAGGATGGACATTGGACGGTGCAAAATAAATAAAATGGCAAAAGACACTTTTGCCCTCTATTTGTTTTTCAATTTGCACTCCAATTTTTATTCTCGATTTTCTGATTTTCGCCTGAAAACAAAAAATAAAATGAAATATAAAAATGTTTTTTGTTTTAAATTATAACTAATTAGTATAATTTTATATGAAAAGTAAAGTATTACTTATAAATTATTTAAGAATTAAAGAAAAGTGTGCGAAAAGAAAATAAGGGGGTGAGTTTAAATAAGTCAAAGGTGAAAAGAATGAGGTGATGATGTAACGATAAGGTGACATGAAAAAAAAGAGGGAGGGTGGGTGTAGCCTGTAGGGAAGATATTACAAAAAATTTATCATCAGTAACGGTTGGACTTGTTTGTTCGTAAAATCAGCTTCTTTCTCGATAAATGTTCTGAAATCATCCTTGATTATGTGCAATCAAGTCGAGCCGGTATATATATAAATTCATGTTATTTAACTAGGTGCCTACGAAGGTGAATTTTGTGGCTTGGAGGGTTAAACTTAACCGTCTCTCAACAATGGATGCATTAGTACATTGTAATATCGTGGAAGGCCCTTAATGACACGATATGTAATCATAAGCAGGTCCTTTTGAAGAAGATTATGGAAAAAATAAAGATTACTGGAATTTAATTTTTGATGTCTCAATCCCAATGTCCTCGATCCCAATTTCCTTCGAGACCATGGGAATATTAACGGTGTTCTTCTGATGAGAGATGTTGAGGCATATAATATTGTTCATGTTCTGGGACCAAGTTCGGTAATGCAAATTTTGATGATTTGATTTTGTAACCATGATGGTCGAGCTTACTGATTAGTTTACATAAAATAATATTATATGTTTGTTGACTGACCAAAAGAAATAAAAAGAATTGTGAAGTTGACTTGTTAAAAATCATTACAACTCACTACTAGAAATCTGTGGTCTTTCCGACAAGCTTATTTGTCGGAAATCCGTGGGAAAAGTGGTTTAGCGACAAGTT
>WOUH02008275.1:0-17408 GCA_009936405.2 Stevia rebaudiana
GACGGTTACAACGGTTGTGAAACGTCACCACCGTTTAGTATAAATAGGAGATTAGTCGTTCGATTTATGTAACCCACAGATATTCAGTTTATAAAGATTACGATTTAAGTTTCTGTTGTTGTTCTTTGTTTGTTGTTTGCGATTGGCAAGTGGATAGAAAGAAGCGATTCAAGGGATACGCGATTAACAGCGGATAAATACCCACATTTGCTTGCAACTAGGATTCTCTCTTTAAGATTTCTGGAGAGAAAAAGCCAAGATCTAAGTTAGTTTTTTGTCAATCAGAGTTCGGTTAATTAATCGGTTCACGTGTGAAGTAGTCAGGGTTCGTTTATGGGCGTGCCCCGTGTTTAAGGTATTTTTCTTCCCCTCGTTAGATCGAACAGGTTTGTGTGCAAGTTACCCGCGTCACTGCATGTTGGTCACCTAGGTTAGATATCTACAACGTACAAAGGAACATGGCCAGAGTCAGGTTACGGGTTCAGTTGCCCACAAATGAGGATTGGATAGGTTCCCTAACGAAGTGGATTGGGCACCCATATGTAGTGTTGGGTTATGCCTAGTTGTTACGTTATTAGTTTGGAAACCCTCAATCATACAAGTGACACGTTCTGCAAGGGATATTTATGGTATAGGATGTGTTTTTGTTGGACGTCAGTTTGTAAGGGTGATGAATGATTGTGACGTATTGTGATACTAAAAGGAAATTAGGAGTCGGGCACTTGATATGAGCATGATGGAAAGTGGACAAGAAAACAATGTTACTGTAAATGATAAGTTACGTGTTAGGCCCAGTACTTATCAATTTATTATGCATCTGTAATCTAGATTATTACTCATCAAGCATATATTAAATCTTGATTGTAGAAAACAAAGAATGGTTGGAAGTGGAAGAGGTCATGATAGGTTATTGGTCAGGGAGTTGGTAGACCAGATGTACTAAAAAATAACACACAGGCCAATGCCAATCTTGATAATCAGAGAAAACGATGAAACATATGAGGTTGGAACAAGCAACAATTGTTGTCAAAGTAACAAGAGCATTATGAGATTCTCTACTCACCTTTATGATTGATGTTCGTAATTTTACAGCAAAAGCCCGACAACTCGGGATAACCCTGGTGAATAGATCACCCTTTCGTTCTACGAACAAAGACAATGTGGTGACCTATCCATTCTCCTGAAACATATGAGAGAAAACCCAATGAAATTGGTAAAACCCCTTGGATCGGATTTGAACATGAGACCTCATGTCCCAAACTCTTATCTTCATCTCCTGGTACCATTGAGTTAAATGCCCGTTAGTTTATGATTGATATTCTGGGAGCTCGATTAGGTGATGGATCTGGCACCAAAGTTGGAACTATAATGGACCCTAAGAGTCAGTCTATAGTTTATGCATTTTATTATACTCACTATTGTATATAATCTATTCCTCTAATTAAGCCTCATCTCAGCCAAATGGTCTCTTGTAATCAGGTGGGAGCATTGGAACCTGTGATGTGATTCGCACTAGAGTAGGTGAGGAAATGACAAAGGAAATGGTGGGAGCAATGTTGGAGAAGGCGCTACGCAATCGACGAGGTACCACCTAGGAATTAATCAGGATTAATCGGGACTAGGCGGATTGGAATTTTTTTTTTGTAATTTTATGAAAATTTTAAATATACACACATCAATATCAATATAATACTTCAAAATAAGTTCAAATACTTCAAAAGATAACCTTAAACGTTAAACATTTAGTAAAATACTAAAGACAACTACTTTAAAATTCAAACTTAAACTTTCAAAAATATCAAAAAGTTAAGCCTAGCAATATAATGAAAAGATGGGAAAATAAATAAAGTTACAAATTAAGGTCTACAATTTATGGAAAAAAAAAGGAAACGAAAGAAAAAAAATATATGCCAAGATGGGAAAAAAGTAAAAAAAAAAAATTAAGAGAAAAAGGTATTTTCACAGTCTGCTCAACAGTCTGACATGGGAAAAATCAAAAATAAAATATCACAAAAAGTAAAGATTTAGTTTACCAATACACCATCTTCTTTTCACATCACACTCTTTCTCTCTCTTTTCGCTTTCTCCTTCACAACTCAAAATCACCATGAAACCTGCAACTTTCTCTTAAGTAAGCTGAAAAATACGCATCATAGCGTATCCAACGCTGGCGCAACATGCGAAATTCAGCGCAAAACCACCGCATCATGTAAACGCAGCGCGTCCGACTAGGCCCGATTAAGACCGACTAGGTCTGACTAGGACCGACTAGGCTCGATTAAGACCAACCAGGACCGCCGAGCGCCTAGATGGACCGACTACACCCAAATCCCATCGGTTGGTGGCCGACTAGCGCCTAGGCGGCCGCCTAGGGCGCTTTTTATAACATTGGGTGGGAGAACCAAGACAAGGAAGAAATCCGATCATCAATGGGTTCTTCTTACATATCTTTTGGTGGATGTATGTCTCAACCCTTCTAATGGAAGGGCATGCCCTTACAACTTGCAATGGATAACATCAGAAGATGCAAAGTCGGTCAAGCAGTCAAATACGCACATAGCTCACTCATTTAAGTAAGATGCTCTATATTGGAAGGCACTACAAGAAATCTGATTTTTCCCGACTACACCTTTCCTGACAACAAAAGTCATCGGTATTACCTCACTTTTCCCAATAACAAGTCGTCGGGATAAGTTGGACTCTATTTCCTTGACTGGCGTATCCAGATGGTATTAGTTTATTAGTGAGTGAAACCAAACATCGTTGAAAAAGTTTTTCCCAACAACATGTTGTCGACATAGCTAAAATAGATTTTGAATTTGGTTTTTTTACTTACCTAGGGGTAGAATAAAAAAATGAAGGTTCCTTTCCCGACAACCTATTGTCGGGAGTGATATTATAGTTTTCTTTTTTATTTTTCTTATTATTCAGTAAACGAACATAAAAAATATTTACTAAAAACTTTGACTATTAATAAGTTGTCGGTATAAACTTCCTTTTTTTTTAATATAAATTAAATCATATATATAACTACAAAAATCATTAAAAAATAATTATTTAATATAAATCATATATAATAAGGAAATGATTAACTAATTGACAAGATGCCACCAGGAAAGATAATTTAATCATTTCCTGGTTATTTTAATTTAAAACGAAAACCTAATCATTATAATATTGTTTAGGCTATCTCGATGATATGTCGTCGGGAATGCTTTTGCAATTTTGTTTTATTTTTTATGCTCCGTATATATATATATATATATATTAAACATTTTTTTAATTAGAAAAAGAAAAAGCCTTTATCGTCGACTTGTTATCAGCGTTGGGTGAAACTATTCCGACAACACATTCCTGACAACTTTTTAGGCCTATCGCGACGAGTCTATTTTGAAAACACCTTTCCCGACAACATATTTTCGGAAAAAGTAATGCCGGCAACATGTTGTTGGGAAAACTCTCCAAATTGTGGTCGAGACAAACTGGTTTTGTTGTAGTGAGGATTCAATTAAGCAATCCCGCTTAAGCCAAATCCAAATTTGTCTTTATTTACGTTTTTCTATAAACCCAAGTCCCTTTAAACGGTAGTAAGTATTTCCAATGGAGATAAGTACTTGATGAAAAGAGAGAATATTACCATTATGTAGATTCTCTCCTCATCGACTAACACAAAAACGGGTGTAACTTAATAATAAAGAATCTATTATTCAGACAATCATATCTACAATCTTGTCTTAAATCATTCAAAGACCACGTCGTTTAAATTAAATTAACATCACAGTTGACTAGAATATTCTTTTTCTTGGTTCAACTCAATAATTTCGCATATATTTCATATTAAAAAAACACATGATAAACCTTATAATCCAAAATTATTGTTAAAGCAAAAATATGAATAGAAAAAAAAATAGCAATTCAACTTTGTAACAATGATGAAAAAAAAAAGTATTAGAAAATCATGTGAATTGATATAAAAGAACTAAAGAAAGAAGATTCATGTCAACTTTTATATTGATTTAATCAAAACAACGTAGTTTTAAATGGTTTCGTATGCAAGTTAGATGATCAAAACAACGTAGTTTTGAATGGTTTCGTTTGCAAGTTAGGTGTCCAAGAATCCATATTCATTTTCCCCTATATATTAATATAGTAGTGAATTAAATATGGTTTTCGTCACAACCAAGATAACGCTTTGAATTCTTCTTTTTTTTTTTTACTTGGAAGACATTATGGTTTGTAACTTTTGTCATTTCCCTCGATATCACAAACAACAATCATTTGTTATGTTGTTACTTTGTAAACTAACTAAGCAAACCCTGATTCGAAAACATTACCTTTTACTTTGATGTTAATAATCTCTTCGCCTTTTGCTTCTGGTTCGATTGAACCCATACCTTTGTCGGTAGCTAATTCTCTTAAAGCCACATTCTTGTCTTGTATTATTGTTGTAGTGTGTGCTATTGCTAGGGTTGAATCTGCATACCATTTTTCAAAACCTTAATTAAATGACCTTGAAGACATGTTTACGTATATACACACTATAGGAAAAAGGTTACATATGTAATTTATATGTCTACACAAAGAGGTAATCGCATATGCCTAAATATAGCAAACTCAAAATTAGAAGATTAACAATAATATGTTTGAATATATTGGTTTATAGGATGGGGATTAAATAAAACCATTAAAACTCATAAAAATCATGAAAACCACCATAAACGACATTTTACATATATGTAACTTGTATATTACATGTATGTATATCGTATTATTTACATATATGTATATATGTGGTGATAGTGGTTTTCTTAATTTTCACTAAATATTGATTTTCAAAATAACTCTCCCCTTGCTTTAAAATTTAATTTGCAACACCCCGATTTTGTCTATTGTATGTAAACTAACCTAGAGTGATTCATTAACTTAACGAGCATCATCTACTTCTATTGTGACTAGAGGTGGAAAAAAATCAGGTTAATCAAATTGATACAGGTTTGAAATCGGTTTGTACTGCCCGTACGGATCGTTCGGAGAACCTATAGGTTTTGGAATCGGTTTAGGTTCCAAATCAAAAACCAGTGTGAAACTGGTTAAAGTGAAACTGATTTGGGAAACTGGTCCAAAACCGGTTAATCGGATTGAACATACTAATATATCGGTTAAACTAGCCGTTGTTCACAAAGAAAAATAACCGTATGAATCGGTTAAACCGGTAAATCGGCTGAAACCGGCGGTTAACCCGATTTATAAAAAAAAAAACTAGTCGTTTGAATTGATTTCTAACCCCTTTTTTTCTTCTTTTTTTACATTTTTGCCATCCAATAAAACTACAAATAGGTTGTGGAGTGTTTTAGTTCAATTACACCACTCTTGTATCTCTCTAATTCTCAAAACGCTAAAAAAAAGCTAAAGATCGTTGTCGTTATTTTATAATATTCTCAATGGCAAGCTTGCGAAATGACCAAAGTTCTGTCGGTGTTGGTCCTTCCGCTTCAAACTTACCAACCGTTGTGCAAGTTCTACCTACAACGAGAAAGAAAGATGCCTTTGAAAATTCGAATTATTGGAAACGCCAATCGATGAAATAAAGGCTCATTGCAAAAGGTGCGGTACTTTCTTCAAACCACAATCAAACTCAACTTTGAGGAATCACATTGGCATTGCCTGGTGTTAAAAAATCACCCGAATGAATGATCAAGCACAATTAAATTCTGAAAGTCGTATTTGGAATTTTGATCCCACCGTCGTTCGAGAGATGACAACCCGCCTTTGACAAGCATGATTCAAAAGACACTCCAAACTCGTTATAAAATTGTAATTCTTATGACTATAAGATGTAATAGTTTAAAAAGATGGCAAAAAGCTATAAAAGAATTAATTTTTTGTTTCCAAAATTTAAAACCTGTGTTAACTAAACCACCAATGTTTGCATGGTTGGCTTCTTATGATTTACCACAATCTTATCTTTACACTAATTGCACATTGAATTATCCTAAATGCTCATCCTTAAAGTGGGATACCATTTTTCTCTTTTAGTTCGGATTTAATTTTATTATAAAAGGATTTCAGACTTCCCTCTGTAACTTTATACATACGTTTTTTATCGATGACCAAACTTGAATTTAGGCATGTGTTTATGTTATAGATCTATTATATCTATATCATTTGAGAAGCATTATGAATAGTAAAAACAACTTACTTCTATCTAAGCATGAGGTACAACACATTAATGCTTTTTGCCAATCTATATGTATAGGTTTATACATATACACTTTTTGGTTTACTTTTTAAGAGAGTCACTCTCTCTCTTCTTTGGTTTTATCCTCATTCTACCGCCATTACCACCGGTTATTGTTTCCTCTCTCTTTCAATCCATTCCGATCGATGGCGGTGTTAGGAGGTGGTGAACGATGGTTGCGACGATGGCGGTGTTAGGAGGAGGTGTTAAGACCGCCTCTCTCCTCTTCCTCTTTCGTAGCCTGTGAGGAAATTTGTGTTTTGTTGGTTTTGTATCTGTCGGCGACGGAGATGTAACCGGTCATCAGTCACCGAAGCTTCCGTGAGATCGTCCCGATCTCTTGCGTTGACTTACGGTGGTGGGATTTTCTGATCACTTTTGTTTTCCGATGAGAACTTTAGTTTCTCGAATCTACATATCATCCATGTAACCCTCTCTGTTTCGTCATGGTTTGTTGGTTGTGGATCTGTTGACGAAGGGGATATAGTCGATTGATGTGGAGTGTGAATATCGCCGGTCACCGAAGCTCCGATTTTCTTTTACGTTGAGGTACGGTGCTGCGATTTTCTGATGGTTGCCAAACATTATTCGATTGGGTGATGATGACTCAGCCCAAGGTTATTAATAATCTTTGGCTATGATGATCTCTTTATATATTTGAGCCTTGATTTTGATTTTATAAACATAGCATGTTGGTTGTTGTGAATTGAAGTTACTGTTCACTTTTGTTAGTCGATTGACGTTATCGGCGATGATGACTTCATGCTTGAGGCCGAGGTTTTTAATAATCTGTAGCTATGATGAACTATTTGACGAGGCTATATAATGTTACTTTTTAGTAGAATAAAATATATGATTTTGTTCATTGTTTAATTGCTCAAGAACGGAACTAACAGCTAACCAAACTTAGAGTAATCAGTCATTCTTTTTAGTATAACTTCGATTATTGAATTTTCGATAATTTACTAAAGTGGAATAGCTCAGTTGGTTAAAATCTGTCTATTGTTTTGGTTTTTCTCTTAATAGCAAACTTATTCATCTGTAATATTATACCCCCCTTTTAATCTGTATGAGCGTTTTAGATTTTTTTTTAAAGTCTCCTTTGTGAACGGTTTGAGTTTCAAGACTAAATACCGCTGCGTGGCGTGGGTTCCAATTTTTAGTTATTATTAAACATGTAACGTTCTGTTACAAAATATGTTATGATATGTTAGACATGTATAATAATATATTAGACATCTATAATGATCCATTACCTATGTGTAATTACATATGTAATGGCAAAACAAGTGTTATTGTTTATGTCTTTTGTTAAAAAGCCTGTTTTGATATAAGGGATAAATCAAGTTGCAACACAAGAAAGAGTGAAGAAATGAGCTTGTAGTTTGAATAAAGATATTTAAGGAAATTTTAAAACATGTGTTTGATACTTTGATAGATTACAAACTAAATCTTAAGAGAGAGAAATAGGTAGAATGCTTTAATAGAAAGAAAGAAAAAGGTGTAATGACATTTTTTACCCTCTTAATAATTCTATGCTATAGATTTAGTATTTGAAACAAGGATAATTTTGAATCTGTTTTTGCATTTAAATGTTCACAAAAAGTTAACTAGTGGCTCAATTAGGTACTGAAAACACGTAAGAACCCTATGAAACAATAAACATTGTTTTTAAGTAAGTAATATATATCATTTGTTCTTAAATAAGTAATATATATCATATAAATATATTAAAATTAAGATAATAAAAGAGGTTGTATGTTAATTGTTTTACATGTGATTGTTTGCATGTCTTACATGTCCCGCAAAAATATTACATATGCCACACACAATATAACATGTAACACATATGTGACATTAATATATATCAAAACACATCTGAACTTTTTGATACGTGAAATACCATCATATATAAGATATGAGTAAAAAACAATAAAGAATAATAAATTGTTTAAATGGTTTTCCTATGTTTCAAGTCAAATGAGTTTTCAAAATATCCTTCTAAGGCTCACAGCAGTATATTTACATATAATTTGATTTTTCCTATTTTATATGTTTAAGTTCACTAAAGATTTCTAATATCCCTAGAATATGAAATTTCGTTTTCTGACCTATTATTAATTTTAATTAGATCGGTCATATGATATCGAAATTCATGCGTTATTAAATTGATCCAATATTTGCAAAAAGATAATTTAGATTTGTTATTTGTATGTTACTTGTTTTAACTCCCCATTGTTGAGTCTATATATTTTCGTGATTAGTCAATAAAAGGGAGATTGAACCGGAGTTATCAACATTTTTGTTGTTTGTTATTTGTACTAGCACAAGCCATTTGGAACATAAACTCTTAGTTGTTTCATTCTCAAATTTATTATTATTTTAAAAGGAGGACCGGTGGGAGTGAGGAAAAGACACCAATAATCTGAATGACATTATATTTTAGCAGCTTAATTCCTTTTCTGTATAAATAAAGATTAGTTGGGGGTAAGTGTCTTGATGTTCAAAATCTTTGCATGTGAAGCGAAGTATCAAAATCAAAAGCAACATGTACTAGTTTTAAATATATTCAACTAAGGTATTGTCAAGAGATACCTTGTTTAGAACTTATGGTTGAATCATAGCAAGATTTCAGCTTCTCCCAAACACTTTGGGCCGAATGAAGATTAAGAACAACACGAAGCGCATCTTCGCTAAGTGATCCAAAAATCCAACCTTGAAGAAGACGGTCATATTTGTCCATGATCTTGATGCTAGTTGGATCGTCATCTACCAGGTGACACATATCATGAGTATTCATGAGGCAAACCATTTGCTTCTTCCAAAGATGGTAATTGTGATGACCCGAAAGCTTCACAGAAACAAAGTTGGATACATTAGTGCTTAATGCATATCGATATGCACGGTCTTGTATGTTTGCCGAATTATTAGAAGGGTTTGATGAATTGTCCATGCGAATGGACTAGTGAGAGGTGTATGGACTTTGTCTTACTTCTTGGAGATCAATTATGCACTCTACCATATATTACCATATATTGACACTTCAGATCTATAATCAAATTTGTAAAGTGCTGAGAATCAAGAAAGTGAAGAAACACATGCTGGAATCACACATAAAGAAGCATATATAGGGACAAAACTAATACCAAATAAACAATTTTTATTATTTTCTTATAACCTTTATTTATAAGGTTAGAAATATAAAAAAAAATAGAAAAATTATGTATCTCACGTTTTTACAGTTTTTTAACGGCAAACATTGGATGTTGTAACGCCCCCTCGTTACATGGGGGAACCTCGTCTAACTCTGGTTAGTATGTTGTGTTATTCGGGCAAACTTGACATCAGAGTTAGCAAGCGTCCAAGTAAAAAATCCACAAACCAGCTCACGTTGTTACATACATATTTGTAAATCATACGATAAGAGATGGATTAAAAACCCCACTAGATTTGGAAAACTCAAAAAACTCATATTTTACATATGTAAAAACTTTTTTTAAAAGAAAAAAAAATATTTTTAGATAAATCCTACATATAATTTTATGACTATTGGTTAAAAAGTTTTAAAAAACGCTGAGTGGAATTATTAATTTTTTTTTTCTTTTCTTAAACATGCATAGTTACATATGTAAAATTTTTTGTGTATTGTAACTTTTGCTCAAAAATCAAATATGTGATTTTTTTATTTTATTTACATATTATATAAAAAAAGGTACTCGTTGTTTTTTGATTTAAAAAAAAGGTGATGAAAATACGTATGAACTAAGACTTAAAAAAGAGAAAAAAATAATTTAACATATGAATTTATATAGTTTTTTCAGTTTAAATAAGTTTTCATTTACTTTTTCTCCTCGTACGATATGCAAAAATGTAAAATACAATTTAAATATATGTAAAAATATGAGGTGCATGTATTTTAAATCTTTTTATTTTTAAAATTTCTAACCCTGTAGATAAAATTCATGAAAAAAAAAATTCAAAATGATTGATGGATGGATACAAGTTTACTTGGATTTCTAATTTTAAAAGTTTCATTTGATCTCCAACCTATATATTGTAGAAAAGACTTATTTGAGAACTCCTTTTGAAAACTAAAAAAATCTATGTAAGTGTTTTTTAAACATTTTTTTATTATTTTATACGCTATTATTTGTTTAAAATGTCCATTAAGTTACAAATTTTTATATCTGTAATACTGTTTTATACGCTATTATTTGTGTTTCCTACGGTGATTCTATTGGGTTTTTTTTCATTCAGTTATGTGATATATTGCATATATGTTATATAACATACATCGAATATGTATTATGACACCAATACGATGGTAATTCATATATATAGTGTATGGATAAAACGGAAACTCAATTTCAATGAGAAAACTTAAGAAACCCAAATAAAATATCGTTATTCGTTTTTACAAAAAAAAGTTTATACATTATTGGTTGCGATTTTCCGTGATAACGGAGATTGGGTTAACGAAGAATCATGTGGACTATGATAGTGTGTAGAAGGTGCGACCGTACATGACCCAGAATTTTTAGGGGTCCGAAAGTTTGATTTTTTATACATAATTATATGTATAACAAAATGTATATTATTTACAGTCAAAATTATTTAATTTATTAAAGTTTTAATTTAATTACGAATGAAATATAGATCTATTAACTCATAAATTAATATTGTGTTAACTCAATTTTTGATTTACGAATATTTATTGTAGATATAGGGGTCTATTTTTAATAGTTGCATAAGAGACTTAAATTCTCGGAGACGCCCATGCGATGAAGAGATAGAGAAAGAGTATATATAGGTTAAGGATTTGAGTTGATATAATTTTTGTATCCTTTTTATTTATGTTCAATAAAAGTAGTTTAATCAAACATACATTTGTAACACACAAAATGGATTTGTTATAGTCACTAACGAGTAATCGCTAAAAATCCCGAATACCCCCCCCTTTCTCCCGACTAGCCTGAGTACTCGCTACTAGTTAATTGACCGACCTAGCAGCACTTAACGACTTTCGTGATCTTTGATAAAACGAAACCAGAAAACCTCCTCAAACGCGAAGGCCCGTGGCCCAGGTGGATTTCATTTGGATGCATGAAGGCTCTGCAACCATTGAGAGGACTGAGGAGGGTGCACTTGTTTCTATGCAAGTACCTACGTCTGCTATCCTTCACTTCTTTTTGCCTTACACTAATAATAAAAAACTGGTTGCATTGTGAGAAGGAGACAAATGTAATTTTACGAGTAAAATATGTATATGAGGAGAATGATAAAAAATATAGTGTGATATGTGTAAAAAAGGACAGACCCACAATCTAATTTCTCTAGAAAATCGAATAAGGTTTATTTATTAAAGTATCAATTAATCCTCCATGACGAAATTTAATTATTCATGGCACTGTGTTTTTCTTCTCTTCTCTTTACTTTTATTTTCTTTGCTTTTGTCCTTTACTTTTCTTTTTCTTCTTTTACATTTTTCAACATATTTTATTATATAAATATATTTATCTTAAGTTCTTCTAACTTTTATATCAATTTATTTAATTTATAAGCTTCAAAAACATAATTAGTAATACAAAGATAAATTAAGTTTATAAGTTAATGTGATGTGATATATATTATAGTTTATTTTGTCTGTTTGTTTTGCATTTGAATATTTTAATGTAGAGTGGTTTAAATGCATATGTACGATTATGCTTTGTTATATCGGTGCATATGATCTTAATTTGCTTTCGCACCGTACAATATTTTAAGGTCTGTAATTAGCGTAACCCCCTTTCTTCTAGTTGATCAACTTACAAGATTCTACGTGTTACATTCGAAAATACTTTGTTAAAATATTTTATACGATATACTTATAGTAAATGAAGTTTGACCCTAACTCGAAAGCAATCTTGTAAAAATCGGCCTAGGCGGGCAAGAGAACCATGTCCGCATCAGTCGAAGTGGTGGAAGGCCCCCTGAGTAAAAAGGGAGAGCTTCTGCGCCTCTCTCCAAGAGATACGATTTGGTATCTGAATCGGCTGAAGGAGCGCTTCTCATAAAGAAGCTAGCCAGAAAGCAGGTCAGGCAGGCGAGCGATAGTACAAGGCGCTAGGCGCTAGGCGGACAGAAATCGGTCAAAATCCCCTGAAATCGGTCAAAATCCACCAAAATCAGTCAAAATTGGTCAAATTTTGATCAAAATTTGATTAAAGTCAATTAAAAATGGCTAAAATCTATTAAATAGGTCAAAACTTTCAATGTTTTCAAAAAATTATAATAATTTTTATATATTTTATATAATTTTTGTATATATATGTTAATATATATATATAATTTTGAAAAGTACATATAAATTTTCAATTCGCCTAGTTTCGATTAATCTCGATTACTCCTGATTAATCTCAAGACGGTACCTCACCGCCTAGGTAGCTCCTAGCGCCTTCTCCAACCTGGCATGAAAGTTAAAGGCTGGACCAACAGTTCACCAATTTAACCAAATCATTACCTTCTAACCCATTTGTGGCATTCATATGTACAAACGTAGTGTATTAGGCTGTACGTAATGGGGCGTGGGAAATGATGGAGAGGGGCTGCAACTCCCCTGCACACCGGAACGAGGGGGCGCGGAGCACGACGTGGACGGGGTGGCGTGGTGTGGAGCACGGCGTGGAGGGGAAGGAGATTGCTGCTTTTGATAGTTGGTGTTGGCCCCAAACCCACAATTTGACCGTTGGGAGCTTTAAAAAAAAAGTTTTTTTTTAACTTTATATATAAACACCACAATCTCAACCCATTTTTACAACACTATCTTATATATTCTTCTAAACACCCACTCTCTTTTATATTTTTTTACACAAAAAAAAAAAAATTTGAGGACCCAACAGATTTGTATTCTTCGTCTTCCGATTCAAGTGAAGGAGATGAGTTGTTTATAGCAGCGGTTGGGGCCGCGGTGCAACATTATACCTAACAGATTGCTAGACCAATTCAGAGAAGAACTTATAAAAATCGTGACCGTGAAAGGGCTGAAGAACTCTTGTTCAAAGATTATTTTTCTGATGAGCCGATGTATAATGAGCAACAATTTACACGCCGTTTTCGCATGAATCGCAATCTTTTCCTCCAAATATCTTCCGACCTCGTAGACCATAACGAGTATTTTCAATAATAATATGATGCGAGGGGCAAACTTGGTTTTACAAGCCTGCAAAAATGCACATCCGCGATCCGTCAACTAGCTTACGCCACTTGCACAGATTCGTGGGATGACTATATAAAAATGTCAGAGAAAACGTCACGTGACGCCCTAAACCATTTTTGTAAATGTTTGCTTTTATTTTTTTTATAATTTATTTATGTTATTATTATTTAGTAAAATATTTTAACTATACAAAATTATAGGTATTATTCGTCTATACCGAGACATATATATGCGGCGGCCTAAGTTTTACGATGTTCAACAACTTTATGGTAACCATCAGGAGCGACATGGTTTTCTGGGTATGCTTGGAAGCATCGATTGTATGCATGTGGAGTGGGATAACTGCCCAACTGCATGGAAAAGACAATTCCAACGAGGCGATCACAATAGACCTACTATCATGCTAGAGACAGTGGCATCTCAAGATCTTTGGATTTGGCATTCGTTTTTTGGTGTAGCCCGGTCGAATAACAATATCAACGTTTTAAACCAATCTCCAGTATTTAATGACATGGAAAACATCACTGCCCCTGGATATTCATTTTATTGCAACGACACGTTCTACAAATACGGGTACTATCTCAATGATGGTATTTATCCTAAATATACTACATTGGTTAAATCTTATTCAACCATGGACGATGATAACGACAAGCGTAACTACATTAAGAAGCGACAAGAATCAGCTCGAAAGATATAGAACGGGCATTTGGGATTCTTAAAAAGAGGTGGCATATAATTGCTAACCCGGCACGTGCTTGGATGCCCAACAAAATAAGGAACGCAATGTATGCTTGTTTGATTTTACACAACATGATTTTAGAAGACGAAGGACGTGCCATTTGCGAATACTATGATGAGCCGGATGAGAATCAACATGTCGAGATCAGCGATGAAGATAGACAAGCAAACCGCGCGTACATCCACAACGAAGATGTACACATAAACCTTAAAACAGATTTGATTGAATACCTTTGGGGCAACCGTCCAAGTAGTATGCGAGACCCACCCGTTTGATTTCTATTTACGTAGTTTGTTAAATTATGTTTTTTTAGAATATTTGAATGTTTAATTATGTATTTTTTTTAGGAATATTTGAATGTTTAATTATGTGTTTTTTTTAAGAATATTTGAATGTTTAATTATGTTTTTTACAATTTAGTTTTTTTTTTTTTTTTACTTTTAATAATAATATATACTAAAAGAATTCAAAAATAAAATCAATTATTAAAATAATCAATACATTTTCTCTCTCAACCACTCACCACTACACTCATTTTCAATTATTAAAGTTGTAATAGTGCTTGAAATTGAGAACAAAAAATTAAGATTGTTTACCACTTTTAACATAGTTTGTCATCATTCTATTTCTGAAACTCAGTGTTCGCATGTTTTACTTTTGAATATGATGAATTATATTAATGCATGGCCATTAGATGTGATGTGGTGAGGGTGTGAGTGATAACGAGTGTGTTCCTACCTGAGGGATGGTTTAGGAGTGTAATAGATGAGTGAGAGTGAGAGTGATGGGTAAAAAATAAAAGGATGAGGTGATATAATCTGATTAGCTGATATATTAAAAAAAAAAACTAAAACAAAACTCAACACCCTTCCCATGCCCCCCATCACACCATTCTGTTTTGGTGTTTCGGGCGTTAATGCCCCCTTCCTCCCCATCTCCACGCTCCATTACATCCAGTCGTAGTAAACGTACAGGAACTCTAGGAAGTGTATTTGACTATTATAATTGCACTATTACAACTGGGAAAAACGTATAACTTGTAAAAAAGGTACTATTATAATAATTGCAACTTAAATAATAATGTTTGAATCTTTAACATAAATATTTTATCCATGGTTGGTACAATCACAGTTTTACTCATGTAATTAACTGGGTTAGTAATCAGAGTTAACCAGCTGGACTAAAATGGTAAAAACTGAAAACCACAATATATTCCAGGCAAAATAATTCAGTTTGGATTAAAATGATAATTTTGATAAACTACAGTGACTAAAAACGAACTTAATTAAATGTGTGGCTATATACAATACCATCTCCCGAAAATCTAAGATGTAGTTTAGACCGATAAAGGTAACCTCACTAGTTAGTACTGGTTGTGTTTTCTTTCAACAACACTATTTTCTTGAAGGACTAGAACACAATTGGTTTGATGAATAATACCCGTGCTTTGAAAATATCTCGATCGTTTTTATATTCCAAGAGTCACTCTCAAAACCCTTGTAAATCTAAAAAATGAATTAGTTTTTGGCCAATAAATGAATATACATACAAGTTATTCTACACAAATCTACATTTGTGAGAAAATACCTACAATTATTTGAAGTAGATGTATTGTAAGGTCCCCATATATAATATGAATAAGATCAAATATAGCAGAATTATGAACGAGTACTATGTGGAAACGAAGGCGATGTTGCCTAGTCTTAGGACATACATCACAATGATAAAGAGAAGTCACATTTCTATTAGAAAGAACTTATAGTTATTTTATTTTATAACAAGGGGATTACGCCCAAATCTATGGTGCCAAGTATTATGACTAACACATAATTAAAAATAGGAAGAGAAAGATCTAGATTAAGTGTAATTTTTCAAATTTAAGGAAAGTCATGGGACTGACTGTATGATTGCGAGAAAGAGACTCATCATGACAAGTTTTGTTACTCGCCCATGTATCTATTATCCAATTTGTATGAAATTTGTTATTATTACCAGTCATCATACTTGCAAAATTCGCATAATATATTGACAAATGTAGTAGCATAAGCGTGATTAATTGAAGTAAGAGGTTTCATCATTAGAATACTTCTTCTAATGGTATCATATCATAACAAGAATTTAGTCCCGTAGGTAAATTCAGTGTAGAGGAAGCTTTCACTTGATTTCTCTCAATCAATAAGGTGTTTAGAATGCACAAAATCACCATATCGTTGCGTTGTTGCTAGAGAGCGCAACGATAAGTATTGTTTATCGATTGCTGTCATAATTAAGTCAATTTAATGAAGGATATTATCAGGGCCGGTCCTGAGGATTCAAGTGCCCGGGACGAAACGAAAAAAAATGTCCCTATGCCCAAACGAATTATCAATTATATAAACTTAGTTTTTTAAAACAAGGATCTTAGTTATAATAATAAACATATCAACTTTGAATGATCAAACAACCTTTCTATCTTCATTGATAATCTGCAGTTGAACTTTCAAAATATTGAAATATCGAAACTCTTTATCTGTATTTTTTTTAAAAATATACTCAAAACTTTGTTTTTCACAAAATTTTAAGAACCTACCACACATCGCCCTTTATTAAACTGTAAAATAATTTCTTCCTATAAATCAAACAAAATTATCAAGGCTTTTTAAAATTTTTTCATATTTTAATATAATTTAAACTAATTAGATAGATTAAATATTCAAAATATAAACAATTTTTTAGAAAATTTGTGAAAATTAAAAGCATAAATATCTTTTTTTAAGGATTTTTGTATGTTTTAATCTTGAAATTTAAAGGATGAATTAAAATAATTACGAGTATAATTAATCAAAAAGTAAAAAAGTTGCAAAGGAGGGGATTTGAACTTGTGACATCTTGTTTTTGTATAGAGTGTGTTAACCACAATGCTGCATGATAGTTTGTTGATTTTAGATAGAAAGAAATGGTTATAATATTTTTTTTTTTTTAATTTTGGGTCCATCAAAATATCATGTCTGGGGCGACGGCCCACTTCGCCCACCATTGGGCCGGCCCTGGATATTATAATGATACATGTTCACGTGATTACAATTTGTCAGAATTATTTATAAATTATACGAGTGGTAGTAGCTCATTTGGTCCCCCCACCATAAATACTGATGTTGCACCTACCTGATGCGATTTGGGTGGTGGTTTTGACTTTGTGAATACTTATTTTTTGTAACGTAAATAGACTAGCCATCTTATTTTTTTTTATTGTT
>WOUH02008302.1:0-17403 GCA_009936405.2 Stevia rebaudiana
ATACATTTAAAATGTAACGAGACACGATAAAAACCACATAAACGTTTTATTTAATGACTGTAAATGATTACATATTGAAAAGTTGATCGGAAAATTGTAAATGTTACATCAACCACATTTACAAAAGTCCAATGTGAACTGGACCGTTAACATAAACGTGGCTGGGTAATAATGGGTAGTACTACTGGGACTGATAAATCCCATGCGGTAAAGGTTTTCTTACGCGTATGTATTATTGACTCAAACCATATGATCTGTGGTTATCATATGTGGGGCAAAATCAATCCATCTGCCTCGGTGCCAGTTCATTTAAGGTAATAACATGTTGGAATTGTCTGATCCATAGTTTACAAGTAGTACTGCGATCTTAATAAAGGTTTTATGATAAGTTAAAACATGTGAACTCACCAGCATATAGCTTATTGTTTTCAAATTGTGTGTAATCTCATGTATATGTAATTCAATCCATGGTGATGGCTATTCAAGACAAGCACTTGTGTGAAAGTGCTACATGTTAATAATTGTATTCATATGCGATGCACATTGAAGAATGTTTCCGCTATGCTACACTGAACTATGATAATACACAAAGTCATGTATTCTGAGTTTATATATAAATCATTGGGCTCGATCTTGCATTACCGGCAGTATACGGTGGCAGACCGTTCACGGACCAGTCGGAGATCGGGGGCCGCGGAGCGGGGTGTCACAAATGTAGACGGCTAAGGGTAGTCAGTATCTTTTGAGTGACAAGTTTTTCATTTTGACCAGCACTGTGCACTTATTACCAATGATATAGTGACACATGGCTACATACCAACTAAGGTTATACCCTCATCTTTTTTTGAGTGATAAGTATCCTTTATCTTTACTTTTAGTAATAAGTATCCCTCATCTATTTTTAGCCTCCATCTTTTTTCGTCATCAGTTGTTGATTCTAACAAACGATGAGGGTATAACCTTAGCCAAAATACTTATCACTTAAAAAACGATGAGGGTATAACCTCATCATAACATGCCGGGTCGAGTCAACTTGGCTATATACCGGCTAAGGTTATACCCTCATCTTTATTTTGAGTGATAAGCATCCCTCATCTTTTTTTAGCCTCCATCTTTTTTGGTCATCAGTTGTTGATTCCAACAAACGATGAGGGTATATATAACCTTAGCCAAAATAGTTATCACTCAAAAAACGATGAGGGTATAACCTTAGCCAATATGTAGCTACGTGTCACTATATCATTGGTGATAAGTGCACAATGTTGGTCAAAGTGAAAAACATATTATTTAAAAGATATCGGGTACCCTTAGCCGTCTATACCCTTAAGGGTGTACGTGTTTGTTTTCTATTGGGTGTTGACTGTTGACTGAAGTTAAAAGCTAAAAAAACATGTCTATTTTGAAGAAAAAGGTTAGTAAAACGTCTATTTTGGTTATTTCCTCTTTTTTCGTTAAGAGTTCTTTTATTTCTTTGTTTTTATTGGGTTTGGCTCCTAATTTCTGTATTATACCTTGTAACCAAATTAAAAAGACTTAAATACTCATCAACTTAATTAAACACCACATTGTTAGTCAGTTGGGCTAAATGACAAAAAGTAAAAACCATAATGTATAGTTGTATACATTTGAATATTTCAGATTTTGAATCAGAGTGATAATTGCAGTCAAACCTCACATGCAAAAAAAAGAACTTAACAATATTTTATTATGTAAAATTCTTATTATTTAACCCTTTATTTTCTTATTTTTCTATTTAATATTTTCTTTAATCAACAAGTAAGATTATAACCTAGTATGTTCAATATAATTATATTAATAAAAATGATCCAACATAATTTTGATAAAAAGAAAAAAAAAATAGAAGGTTAAGGTGAGAGGATTCGTCTTACACTTCCTATATTTTTCGGTTTTTGTTCCCTAAAACAGAGTTAATAAACAAGATAGGTATTATACAGAGTTTAACCTAATCCACTCTCTACAAAAGCCATGAAACTCATATTGATATAGTGTTTTAGGTAAACTACATAGGGGTAACTGGGTTCAGTGGCGCATCTCATAAGGGGTCTGGGGTTGCCCAGACGACTGCTGATTTTTTCGCACGTAGTATAAATTTCGCGATTTCGACTGAATTTTTTTTATATATAGGCCAACAACCCATGAAATCCCTCAAAATTCTACATATATGATCTTGGCAACCCATGAAATCTCACTCAAGCTCCGCCACTGGTTGGGTTGTTATAGCAACTATGACTCTATGAGAGAACTGAGTATACCATATAAAAACAAATTGGGCAATCAATATAATAGTCATTGAGTTACACTTAAGAGGCCAATTATATGTTGTTGCTAAAGGAGTATCTGTTTAAGATTTCTCTTGAAGCATAAGCCTATAACTAAATAAATATCAATGGTTTTTACCGTCAACATTACATGCACCACCACAAAGAGTTGCATCGATTCAACTAAATGTACTTAAGGTTTTTGACTATTAAAGCACAAGTAGACAACCAAGGCTTAATTTCTAAAGCTAAAGATGCAATAAAGTTGATTAGGTCGATCATGTGAGTTAGAGACAACGGATAAGGTTATTCTAAATAAGGTGCTTATTTTAAGAAACCTAATAACCGTCTCAATTCTCAAACAAACTCCGATTAAACCCATTTTAGCGACGTTAGAACAGTCTCGTCAAACTCTTTCCCAAGACGGTTCCAATGCCGCTAAAATGAGTTCAATCGGAGTTCGTTTGAGGCGGTTATGACGTTTTTTATAATCCCTCTTAGGTTTTTAAAATAAGCTCCTTATTTAGTTGATCATTTCCCTAGAGACAACCGTGCATAATTATTGTTTATATCATTATATGTAGCTGTTTTATTTGATTCATTATTAACAAGCTGTAACAGATATGATAATCAACACCCGATCTTAGTTAAAGAATAAATTAGTCCAAATCATCCATCCATTCATCCGGTGGAAGATAATAATATATATCGAGTAAATAATATATATTATCTTTCATTTAATATATGCATTTAATTGATCTAACGAAATTATGTACTTTATAAGTTTATATCCTTTAGGAGTTTAGGTTTAAAGTTTTTTCTAAACATGTATATACCTTAAAATGATTAATTACATATATCCTCTTATTTTAAAACCTAATTACATATATACGCAACGCAAAACTTAAATTACATATTTTCTCAATTCATGTTATATCCTCAAAACTTAAATTGCATATATCTCCCTCAAAATGGATATATATATATATGTAATTTAAATGTTGGGAGGTGGGGGTGTAAGCAGGTAGGAGGGCGTGGGTATTGGTGGGTAGGCGGTTACATCGTCTTCACCTACTCGGGTACCATGCGCGGCTTTCAAACTCGGGTAGTGGTATCCACATCTTACCAACCATTGGAGCCATTTATTGAAAATTAGAAGTAGTCGTTGGCTACTTAACTTTAAAAAAAAAATTACCTACTTAAACAACATGTCTTTACTCTTTCCCCAAAATATCCTCTGAAAAAAATCAGTGTAAGCCGGTGGACGGTTGAGGAGTAGGTGATTTGGCCCGTTCAAAGATTAAATTTCCGAAGCATCCATCCAAACAAGAAATTTTTGGGACGGTGTTAGCAAGGTGTTTGAATTATAACTCGCCCAACAAAATGTGTGTAACACTCAACAACTAAGATCGAAATGACGTGATATAAAAAAAACATAACAATGTTGTATAGAGGTACATACAACTTTCTTGCCAACCATGAAATCAGTTAGAATGTAACACAAAGTCAGAAAATCATGCGGATGGCTATAACTGGATATTTAAGTATGACGAGACATCAGTTTGAAAACGTTGAAGTGTGGCATAGTCTCAAGTGGTCTCCGGAGTTCGTAGTTTAATTTTTATTTCATATTGGATAAAACTTATAGGTCACGTTATATTATTATTAACTTCAATTTAATGTTTTTTAATATTGTTTTTGTTTTAAAGTATCTAACTAAAAAAGATGAAAAATGAGGGCAGATAATAAAATTTTAAGGAAGTGACGTTACCACTTAAGATACTTGATTATAAGATAAACTCTGATAGACAAAAGTGAAGGTACTTGTGTAGTCCCTCCCCCTAACCTTCTTGATGCCTATTTGTCATCATCTTTCTTAGCATCATTATACACATGTTCTTATAAATTTAAACCGCATTAACTTTTAACCTTTCCAATCCTCAATTCATGCAATGATACTCTTTTCAACCTCAACTTTTTTTAAAATCAAATTAAAAACAGACATTTCATTAATTAAGAAATTTAAAAATAACTTAATATTAGTTAATTTCAAAACTAAAAACAAAAACAAAGATTAAGCAGTACCTCAAAAACTAAAAACAATAACTTAAAAACAGTACCTCAAAAACTAATAAATATATGTGAAAGACTACAATATATTTGAAAAGGCTAGTAGCAGAGTAATGCTTCTCTCAGTGAAAGTGTAGTATTAGACGTAAATTGAATTGTTAAAAAGTTAAAAAAATATGTGAAATATTTGAACAATGTAAAATAAAATAAAAAACATTTTATGAGTTTTATTAAACAAGTATTCATACACCTAACAAATAACACTAATTCCTAAAAATATCAAAACTTTTAGAGGCTCACGCTCACTATAAAATGGCTGGCATGACACAAAATAACAAACTAAAGCTCTTACAAACACAAATCCTATGCTGCTCAAATACACAAATAAAAAAAATAAAAACATTTTTTTCCTTACATACCGCCTCCTGCTGCTACCGCCACCTGGATCGGTCCGTTTGATCTGAATCCACGACCCCTACCACGGCCTCCCCTCCCACGTCCACGCCCTGCCATACAAAAATAATCACATCGGGTTTGATTGGATAACATTCTCAGGTCAACTTGGTCCGACCCATTAACAAGTTTTTGTTCCTAAATTTTAACTGTGTTTGTTAAATGACAATTTTACCCTTGTTTGGAAATGACAATTTTACCCTTGTTTGTACCTTGCAATGCGTCATATCTTTGTTTCTCCGCATTTAAGTAAATGTAACCCACAAGCGTAAGTACCAAGACGTGATCTAAAGATCTTGGTTTCAAATTGCGCACATATTGCAGCGCATCGCAATGCATTGCGTTTTCATGTCGCGACCAAATTACGCTGAAAATCGCATATTGCGCAATGCGCTGTGATGCGTGCAACAATGTGAAAAAAAAATTACGATTTGGATGCACGTCGGGCTGGATTTATAAAAGTAATGGGTCAGAACTTTGAAATACGCGGCAACCTAGATCAGCTAATAGAGATTGTAGAAGAAAAGGTGGAAAACAAACAAGTTAATTTCTATGTTATATGTTGAATTTCAACATATTGTAACTCAAGAATGTGCATATATCATGTTACTGAGCACGTTTTGGGAATTTGTAGTTTTTTAATAACAACAAACATACCCAGTATAGTCCTACTAAGAGTCATAGGGTAACGCAATTTAAACCAAGCTAAAGATATAACTTTCTTAACTCCAAACTTAATATCGTTGACAGGTGCGTCCTTAATATGAAGGATTATTATTACAAGATGAGAAAGTAATTGTACCTCTCCCCGGATGCATGGGTGCATCTTGATTATATCCTCCATCATACTGATCGTCCACATAAGCACCATTATTATTATTATAATTGTTATTATTATTATTATTGTAACCTCCCCTTCCACGACCTCTAAAATTACGACCTCGGCCTCGGCCTCTACCTCTTGTGTAGTCGCGAGGTGCATCCCATCCTGCATCCTCATAATCTCCTATTGCATAACCATATCATGTAAGTATACTTGTAATAATAAAAAAAAAAACAGTTAAACACAAACTTTACTTCAAAAATACTAAAGGGAAGAACTTCATATAATTGACTTATTATTACTTTATTATTATATTAAAATATACAAATTACAGCTTATGAATATTGAATAGTAAGTTTGCCAAAGCCCAAAGTACAAGTCTTTAATGCATGTGTTATTTTCTTGATTTTGAGTTTTGTATATATTCGTTTGTAATGAAAGTGTAAACCAAAGGTGTGTTGGCAAATAAAATTTTTGTGGGGCCTTTTTGTGGTTTTTGTTAGTTTTGCTTTCAAACGCGGTAAAAAAGTTTATAAAAAAATTGGTTTGCAACCAGCGGGAGGGAAGGTGTCATTTAGGTTTTTCTTTAATCGACAATGGTGCGAAGTGAAGATGTAAACGACGAAACGCCCACAACAACGCATGGTTGTGTCATCTAGTTTTAAATAAAGCATAACCCAACTCAATACCATTATATGCAAGTAACTTAATATGAACTTATATATTATTATAGTTGTTTTTATAATGTTACAGGATGAGAATGCAATAATACCTCTCCCTTGATGTATAGGTGCCTCTTGATTATATCCACCATCATATTGATCATTCACATAACCACCACCATTACTATTATTATTATTATTATCATAACCTCCCCGTCCACGACCTCTAAAATTACGACCTCGTCCTCGACCCCTGCCTCGTGTAAAATCACGAGGTGCATCCCACCCTGCATCCTCGTATTCTCCTGTTGCATAACCATTTCATTTAATTATTCTCATAATCAAGTAGAAACCATAATTTGAGCTTGAAAAAAAAAAAAATACTAGACGTAGAAATTTCATAAATTATATATTTGACCGATAAAAAAAATATAGCACAAGCCAAATCAACCCATTGCTTTATAAATCGGGTACAAACTCCAAATTCAATATCATTGATATGAAATTAGTAGTACCTCTCGCCTGCGGCCTAGATGCTTCTTGATTATATCCTCCATCGTAACGATCATCCACATAAGCACCATTATTATTATTATTATTATTATTATTATTATTATTATTATTATTATTATTATTATTATTATTATTATTATTATTATTGTAACTTCCCCTTCCACGACCTCTGAAATTACGACCTCGTCCTCGGCCCCTACCCCTTGCAAACTCAGGAGGTGCATCCCACCCTATATCCTCAGATTCTCCTGTTGTATAACAGCTTTAACATGTTACTATATCATGGAGAAACCACAAATAGAATTTAAAAACTCTACAAGTTGAAAATTCAACCCATTTAGTTATAGTTACAAATGGGTCGATTTGGGTTATCTTCCGTCTCTAAAAGACCAAACGGGTGGATTCAGAAACAAGTTTGACTTATTAGAAATAGGTTCTCAAGGGTTGATAACCACCGTAAATGCATTGTTAATGCATACAGCCTACTAAATCACGTTATAAGTTATTACGACTGAAATAATGTATATTGTTGATGTAACAAACTAAAGTACGCTCCTAAAACCACTAACCAAATAAAGTATTCAATCCTGAATGATACAACACGGTTACACAAAACCATGATTTAATACAATCGGTAATGACCACTGATAAACAATTAATTTTTTATACGAGTGAAGTGACAAACGTAAAATTAAAACTGAATTTTGCAAAAATTAATCATACCGGGAATGACTTTGGACCTTCCTCTACCTCTTCCCCTACCACCGCGCCCCCTGCCTCTTGCAGTTGGTGATACATCTGCATAAGAAAAAAATGTCAAAAATAATAAAACACCCATCAAAGACTAATAAATATAATATTATTTGATAAACATACCTCCATCATACTCAAATTCAGTTGCCACCTTCACCTGGTCAGCTGGCAAAGGGGGCTGATACCTGAAATTAATTTATCGGACATAAATATGCATAATAAGTAATAGAACAAAGAAAAAAGCCTTCAAGTGGTATAATGTTAAAATAATCTTTCATTAATTTTGACATCCGGTTTAGATGTTATATTTGATAGATATGTGAAAAATAATTGCGCAAATAATACTATTCCAATGATTGGATACTTTCAAACTGATCAACGTCAACCAGCACCCCTAATTGGCTCAAATTTTATGACCCGTTTGGCCGTTTGAGATTAAACACAATTTGTTTTGAAAACATATAGTTAGTTATCCAAGAATACATGTTTGTAGTAGTATCAGAATGGTTACAGGATACCTAATGAAATTCACATATTTTATTCAATACTAACAATGAACATGCATTTCTATATAAAACCATTACATACAAAAAAAGACTAACTGAACGTTCGACGAACAGTTCATGAACCGTTCGGCGGGAAGTTCGTTTGTGTTTGTTCTTTTAATAAATGAACGAACATGAACGAGAAATTCCATTCATTTAGTTAAACGAACGAACATGAACAGACGTTCGTTCATTTGGGTTCATGAACGTTCGTTAAGGTGTTCGTTAACGTTAGGTAATGTATTCGTTTACGTTCATTTGTTTATGTCATTCATTAAATATGTTTATATCTTCAAATCTTTTTGTTTAGTTCAATATCAACTTTTTATGTTTATAATTGTTATTTCAAGTTGACCAAAACTCTTTATGTTTATATTTTTTATATAAAATGCTTAATGTTATATTTATTTAAGGTGATTGATATGTTCGAGATTAAGAATGTTATCATTATTTTTAAAAATAGTATATGTTTGTTTGCGTTCGTGAACACACATAATCTTTGATGAACAAACACGAACAACATTTTTCGTTCGGTTAACATTCGTGAATCGTTCGTGAACAAGTTGAATGCTTAACAAACGAACATGAACAAGGGCACGTTCGTTTTCGCTCGGTTCGTTTACAGCCCTAAAAAAGAGCATAAAAACATAATAGACCAACTCATTACTCATAACTCACCCAATGGATGATGTGTTCAACTCCGTATTAGATAGAGTTACAGTGATCATTGAAACATGCCTTGTGGTTTCTAGACTGCAAAAGCACAATAACAAATTAAAATAAGCATGTTGTAATAAAACTTCAACACCATTATAAACCATTGTTATTTATATAGGAACACAAAATATGATCTTACGGTAGTAAGCCTTCCTCTAGCGGTTCCCATGTATCAGTTATGTCTGTTGATCCAATGGATGTAACTTGATGAAGACCAACAATTCTTCTCTGTTATATAATTAATAATTTCAGACTTCATCAGTTGATATACCAAGAAATTATGGAAGATTTAATTATGAAGCATAAGCATTAAATATTTATATACCTTTATTAGCTCCACAATTGTTACAGTTTTGTTGATTGCTCTACCCATTGCTTTTAACACAATTTCTGATGAGCCTTTGTCCTATTAAATGGTAGAATAAAGTGAAAAGTAAGAAAAAAAAAAGGGTAATACAAAAACACACATCTTCATTGCACATAATAAAAACGAAATTAAATTAGTTACTTATAATAGAAAAAATAATAATATAAATGTTGACAAAAAGAAAGTGCAAAGTGTTACCAGCTTAACGTGTTGATCTATTAGACCAGTATTGAAATTTAAGAGACATTGATAGCTAAGATCATATTTGGCAAAAATACAAGACTTGCACATTAAGTTTGTAGTTTATTTATGAAAAATGAGAACACAAGAAAAACTGCAAAAGGAACCATGCATTGTTTTCCATAAAAGAGATGAGTGTGTTGATAGTTAGGTAATAGATAATAGATTATACTCAATTGGTATTCCGTATTGACCGAACACTATCGGTATTCGGTACCGGTACCAATATTTGTTTTTTCATGTTTTCGGTATCGGTACCCTTCGGTTTGGTACTTTCAACGGTATTGATACCGACTGGTACTGAACCAACACAATTGGTGCCAGTACCAGTTTATACTTTTTCATGTACGGTACAGATCTCATCTCTACTTATAGAGAAAGAGGTATCCATTTGACAACATTCTTTATTATATTGGTGAAAGAAATTACTTGAAGCAAACTCATCGCATAGGTGATATAGTTACGCGTCCTTCCCTGACTAGTAACTCGAATCTCATTCTCATCAATTGGTTGCTCTGCTCGTGGCTTTTCCACCTTATGGTACCGATCCATCTAGAAATCTCAAATCTACAAATCAAAACTTTTTTAAATCACTAAAATGATATGATTCTAACTTTGTCAAACATGTTATTTCCATAAACATCTACCTATAAGTGTATAGTTCATATGCATGTGGTATATGACTACTTTTTGTAAGTAACAACCCTAATATATTTTATTAATTTTTGTCATCATAAAAAAATGGGATTACAATTTCACTACTAAATATTGTTATTCCAATAAAGTAGTTTTCCTAAGTGTTTTATTTGAATGAGTTCATAGATTGATTTAACTAAATATATATGTGTTACTTGTTCTTTGGTAAAATGTTGTAGTTGCTTTTTAAGGTTTAAGTGATTAAAGTACTAATTATTCGGTTACATATATGTGAGAATTGAAATAAGATGAAAGTATGCAATCAGAAGACATCAAATGCAGAATTCACACAAGCATCTTCACCAACATTTCCAACATAAACAAAACAGAACACTTAATAATAAGAAGTAAAATACATTTAAAGCACAAAAACAATAGTTCAACTGTTGTAAAAATATCACCGAAAAGGGAGCCAGATAACTGAAATTAAAAGGCAGAAAAAAAAAATGACCACCACTGCTTATTGTCAATTGCAAACTGCAGTGATTAACAACTTCATCGTTACACAATCATCTTCATAGAATGTTAAAAACTTCATTTAATTGAACTTACAAGACCGTCTATGAAAACGCAGCAAATATTGAGAATCGGAGTCAAATAAATAAACAATAAGAATTAAAGAATACTAGTTAACTTTCAAAAGGCTGACTTTCTTGACAGATAATACTAAAAACGCGAAATGATTAGAATACGAAGAAAAATCATAGTTAATAAAAAAATTTGTAATTCATTGAGGAGAATGCCAAAGAAAAGGGATCTAATTAATAGCAATAATTTATCATAATCCATAGATAATTAGTATGATTTGGAACTATTTATGCATGTAAGCTTATCCAGAATCGTTTACGGTCGAAAAGGTACAAACTTTAATTCAAATTACTAACACCACCATAGAAACAATAACTCTAAACAACAACGTATAACAACAAAATCAAAGTGCAAAATCGTTCCGAAAATGGGAAAAATAACGATAAAGTTGTATAATTTGGTGTCTAATAACTTCATAGAAACAGTAAGATTCGAAGAATACGAAATCAATTGAGAGTTTATACCTTCTCCGTTACAAGTTTTTCGTTTAAGCCCTAAACTGTCTGGCGATGTTGTTCAGAGTATATATACCAGCAGTTTACAATACTTGCCCTAAACGAAATCTAAAGTCTAAACCGTCGCACCAGTTAGTTGATTCATTTTGCAATAATGGGCCGGGCTTTCGGACTTCGATTCATGGGTTACTAAGCTACTTTGGTGAACAGCGAGTGTAATCATGGATTAACATGTAATCATTTCGGATCCAAATCAGCCCGACCCGATCACATAACCCGGTTCCAGACGACCAAAACCACCGGTTTGTATACCGGTTCCTCCTTTTGTTTACCAAACAAGTTATCATCCAAGCATTTAAAAAACTAGTTGTTATGTGAACTTTTCATCCCATGTTTCAAACTTTTTTACCATTTATGCCCTCGTATTCCATACCGATTTGACTTAACCTGATAACATAGACTAGTTTGAGCCAAATCGGTTTGAAACCTTTTCAAACTAGCAGTTGGTATACCAATTCCCTCTTTCTTGCTTCCCAAAATGGTTGAAGCCACAGTATTTGAAGTTTGTACTTTGTAGCCCTTTTTCAAAAGTAGTTTACCATTTTGCCCTCATATATAAGTGTAAATAGGAAGTAGATGTAATGATCGAATCACAATACTCAAAATACATAAAAAGGGCAAGAATACAATAGTAGTGTGGAAATGAAAATCATTTGACTCGTACTAAATGTAAAGCTAAACATTTTGTATAACTTTTACCAACAATCCATGAATAACAAAAAATAAAACGGATGTAGACAGATTTTGCTTATGGAAATGACAACCCTAAAGACATGTTTCACACAGTTCATTTGAATATTAATGATCTGCTAATCAATCAATAACGTAAAAACTAAACCTATGAGTCTATGACTACGATATTTTTACAATATCAGTCTATAATCACAACATAATGATGGTATGATCAGTTTTATATATACGACAAAGTTGATTTAAATTTGTACTATCAATACAATGTTGTATGAAAACTAATCATTATTCGTAACTTATCATCAGTAGTTACTGCTCATCAACAACTATTTGGTTACCTGTGGTAACTTGTTATTAGAAACAAGTTGGGCGTGATCAACGATACTACGTTACTAAAGGACAGTCAGCAGCATCAACGCAGTTATCAAGTTTAAAAGTTGTATTATCAATACAAAGTTATTTGAAAACTAGTCATTAGTCGTAACTTATCATCGACAGTTACTACTGATAAACAACTATTTGGTTACCAGTGGTAACTACTTTCAGAAACACGTTCGGCGAGATTAACGAAACTGAGTTACTAATGGCCAACCATTAGCACCAACGCACTTACCGAGTTTCTCTTTATAGTTTATTTTAATGATGTAACTGAATATATTCAACGGTTAGAATATCAACTGATCTACTCTTTTAACAAAGAATTACAACCTTTCAACAAATGATTGTGATAGTCCATTATCTATACAAGTTTTCAATTAGAAAAAACACTCATTTTAAATCTTCTTAAAACTATTCAATATAGAATTTAGAGAATATCATCAAAACTTAATTCCGAAATTAATCTCAACAAAATGAAAAAGATTCTACAAAAATTCATAACTCTTTAACTTCTAAAATTAATTTTATTTTTCTACATTAGTTTTCAACTTCTTACTATATCTCGTATGTTTCTCAAAACACAGTCCACATCCTTTATTAGGTCTTGGTAAGACAATATTTTTCTTTTTCTTTACATGTTATGATTTTAATGTAACGTAAATTAATCACCAATACGATGCCTTGAAAGCAAGAATAAGCAAGATGCAATTTGTTATGGATGTTTAAATTATTTATATAATACAACCCCAAAAACCCAAGCAAGATCATAGTAAGAAAAATAAAGACGGTTTCTGAATCACACGGCACTCGAAGGTGGTTGTTTGGTAGCAAGAGGGTCAATGATTTTTCTCCACCCATTGTAGTCGATTGTGTCATCACTAACGGGTATCAAAAAACCGTTAACGTAGAAAAACGGTGTCCCGTAAACCCCCCTCGAACAACCATACTGCAAAAAAAAAAAAAAAAAAAAAAAAAAAATTAGTTTCCATTTAATAATTCACTATATCATTAAAAAAACACCTCAAAACCAATGTTGTTAAATCCGGATCAGTCCCATGGTACCACTTTTAAAGCACAATGTACAAGATATGTAACAAAATCAATGCGAGCAGAAGTACAACAGTTGAGAGCTATTAATGGAAGCAGGGTTGGTTGATTTACCTTGAATGAAACCCTAGTTCTAATACCAGTTTTCGAGTTGTTGAATCCCGACGTAATGGCAGATCGCATTGAGTTCCCAAGAGTGTTGGACGCGAACCCGATAACTTGATCAAGAACGGCTTCTCGAGACTTGTTCAACGTCTGTGCATTGTAAAATTGCTCCTGTTTGTTCGTAAACAAACACGCGATTAATGTGGAAAGGTATCGCGATAGCCATGATTAGGAACATGTCAATTTAATGAAACAAAATTATATTAAAGCAAATTTATGTTATAACTTATAATAATCAAAATGTTTGAGCTCGACATGGGTAAAAGAGTGGATAAATTTTCTAATACAAAATGAAGTTACGAGTTGTAACCTGTTGCTTAAAAAACGCGTTCAACAAATGATATGTAGCTGAAGTATTTAACTCATTAACAATATGCAGAGCTCGAGAAGTAACGAAAGCATTGTCATGGTATCTGCAACACAAATTTTTATAGTAACTTGTTAATCAAGACGATCAAACACAAAACTAAATGATAAAGCTATAAATAGGTAGATAATGTTACGTTTATTTCAATATTCAAAGTTGAAATATGTTTATTTTACTTTTTATTAGAGGTGTACCGTAAAATGACTGAATTACCCAAACCAAAGCAAACCGACCGCTTTGGGGTGTGGACCGGTTTGATATGTAAACGGTTAGGTTCAATGTTCGGTTTTCTGATTGTTTAGTGATTACTGGTTCGGTCGTTTGTTAAACTTGGAACATGAAACCAACCATGTAAACTGAACCGCGGTTTGACATTTATAATTTATATATTTATTTAAAATTATATATATAAGGCATCCAGTTCTTGTTTCATGAATCATGAGTGTCTACCAACTTTTTGTACGTAGATTCCAAGCGAAGTAAATTACAAATGGGCCCTCAAACATTTAATGAAGAAAAAGCACTTTATAATCCCACCAAATCTATTTGCTTTACAAAATTGCATAAAATGTTGTAAAATCAGCTTTAGTAATTGTACCTTTATAATAGCAAGTAACAACAAACTTTCTGGTTATAAACTTTACAAAAGTATCTTTAGACGATAGTAAACAATTTGGTTATCTAGAAGTGCGAGGTGAGGTCAACCCATATCGTATTTGCTACTTCTTGATCAAACATCTACTAAATGCATTAAATGTTGTATTTTCCAATCAAAATTGCGGAAGAAATGAATATCGAAGTCATAGTTGTTTGATTTAATTGAATTTAAGAGATAAAATTACATAAAATATCGATTTAACAAAACGTATTCTATCAAAATGTTCCGTCTCACTTGGTCCTAACATCACAGTATAATCTAGGACACCAGATGAACTTGTTAAAAAAATTTGATATACTTAAATTATATCTAATCTTCCACGTGTAATCTTATTTTTCGATACGTATATACATGTTTTTATAAAACTAAACAGATTTAATGAACAACATGGTATAAACAGAGAACATATAATTAGAAGAAAGTTAATAAAAATCATTAAAACCCAATGGATAAAAAAAGAAGTTTCTTTTATTACGATTTACAACAATAATAAAAAGATAGCCGGCCTTTACGAGAGCTAAAATTACTAAATTAGCGGTCAACATCTCGCGACCCGATCCGGTTTTAAAACCGACCGGAAACACACCAAAATATTCCGGTCCCAAGTTTTCACCTAGGTTGGTCCGCTCATTGAATGATTATTGATCGATCAACTCTAGCTGAAATCAGAATATATAGATATATATATATATATATATATATATATATATATATATACACACACACACAAATATATTCAGAGAGAGATTGGATACTGACGGTAAAGGAAACGTATGAACGATGAGAGAAACGATTTTGGGACCGTAGTGATCGACTGCTTGTTTGAGTGGAGGCCATGAGTCTCTGCTATCGGGGCAAACCGGATCGTAAAAAGCCTCGATCAACACGGTGGCAGTGGACGCCGTCCGTTTTCCGTACACGAATCCGTCGTACCTCGATGGAATTATGGATTGTGATCGGAGTAAAACCGCCGAATAAGTTAGAATCAGCAGGAAGATCGTCGGAGTTGTGGGATTTGACATGACGGAGTTTGGGAATCCGGATGGCGGCGGATGCGAATTTGGGGAAATGGAAATGGTGGTGTTTGTTGGAGTAGAATGTATGTATATGGGATTGTTTATCAACGTCCACGTGTTATACACTCACTTGCCGAATCTGTCAAATCTATGGGCATCTAAGCATCTTTGAAGTTGTTCACTTGATAAAAATATCTTAGAACTTGGAAAGTTTTATGTGTAAAACAAAGTTGATCGTTGAAAAGTAGCCTATTTCCTTCTTTCAACGAAATTTACAAATTTTAGTTGCAGCAGTTAATAGAATATGACAAAAATGGTTGAAGATCAAATTTACTTGGAATGTGTAGATTCCTGATTACTTTTATATCCTTTTGAGCAATCACATTAATTTCATCCAACCTATTTTCAACCTGAAATTCAAAATTATAGAGAAATCATCAACTTGTTTATATTGTATCTTCTTGGCAAATTGGATTTTAATAATCTCACCTTTGACCAATTGGCTTGTAATAATCCAAACTCAGGAAATTGTTACCAACAGTCCAGACTTTTATATTATTTACTTGTGGCAGTCCCTAACTAACGGAAGCTAACTTCGTTAACTTAATGCTGACGTGGCAAGATTTTGCTGACGTGGCATGATGACATGGCACGATCTGCTGACGTGTCATGCTGACATGGCGATATTTGATGACGTGACATGCTGACGTGACACAATTTTGCTGACATGGCGTTATGCCACGTCAACAATATGCCAACGAGGTTAACTTCCGTTAGTTATGAACTACCACAAGTAAATGATATAAAAGTTTGGACTGTTGGTAACAATTTTCTGAGTTGGGATTATTAAAATCCAATTTGCCTATCTTCTTTTTCCTTTAACGGAGTTTATTTTATCTTGTACGTAAGAAAGTTTATGGTCCCTATTTTTCATCACTAAATATGATAAAGACTAGCTTATAACCCGTGTAGTACACGGGTTATATAATAAAAAATTATTGAATTGTATATTGTTCACTAATCTTATACCATGTGCATAAAAACATGCATTAAGATACATTTATTCCATCCAACAATAAAAAATTAAAGTATTCGTAAAATTTGAATTATCTTTTTGTATATAACATTTGTTATTTTCTTTGTAAAATTACTATGTTTATATATTTGTGTTTCTAACTCAAAATAATGTCACATATAGTTAATCATAGTAATTTAAATACAAAAACTTACCATTTAATTTAATTTGATACTCATATTGTAACTCAATAACACTAAAACATAAGCCTTAATCCAAAAAACTAACCTAAAAACCAAAACCTAAACCCTAATGCTCACTTGTAAACCATAAAGTTAAACACTAAACATAAATTAAACCCCAAAAACTAAACCGAAAAGATAAATCGAAATGTAAGTCTAAAACCTAAACTCTAAACCTTAATATCTCTTGTTAAGATTCAACGAGACGATTTTAACGCCACAGGAATAAGCTAAATCAGAGTACGTCTGGTTTGAGTTTTAGGAGTTGTCATAACTTTTTAAATAAAACTCATTAAAGTTTATTATTTTAGAAATAAAATAGAAGTTAAACCAATAGAAAAAAATATAGATAAGTAGATAAGATAATAGTAACTTCAAATGATTTTTTAAATTCAAATCTATTCATAAGTTAAGATAAATAAAAAAGATTTTTGAAAAAATTGGTGTTTCATACGTGATATTGTCTAGAATCAATTGTTAATATTAGATTATATATTTATCTAGTTGGGTAAGGTTATTCTAAATATGGAGCTTATTCTAAGAAGGCTAAAAGGGATTTTAAAAAAATCATAAACCGACTCAAACGAACTCCGATTGAACTCAT
>WOUH02008341.1:0-17391 GCA_009936405.2 Stevia rebaudiana
TAGTTTTTTAATTAATTGTGATTTTTTTTAACTTGAATGTACGAGATAAAAAAAAATTTTGGAAAGAGGAGACCCCTGTACAGTTGGGCTAGATCCGCCACTGCAGGGAGTATAATGTTTTTACTTGTAATTTGTAAACCATAGCAGTTGAAGTCGGTGTAGTTTTTTGTCTTTTCAATGAATATATATGTGATAGCCTTTTAATGAATGGACCATTCTAGCAACTTTTTAGAACGTTAGAGACCAAAAGTTCGTATCTTCTTATATTTGGCTTGAATTGATAGTACGTGTAAATGTCAGTGATATTTTGGAAATTTACTCCTTTTTTTTTTTTTTTGTCTAAAACCATGGTCAATTATCAAACTAGCATGGGAAAACAAGGGGAATAAAATTAATTTAATCACCCACTTTTGTAAGGACCCATTTTGGTTAAACGCGTATAAAACACGTATTTGTTGTTTATTTAAATGGAAGTTACGTATTATGTGTTGTGTATAAAATAATAATTACTATTATTATTTAGAAACTAACGGGGTTAAGTTAGTTTGCTGTTAGAAGTGTGTTTTAACTAGCTTAAAATGTTAACTAGGAGTTGGGGGACTAAAGTTGTCATTAAGTGAAACTTGTAAGTTAGGGGTTAAATGAGTAAAATGGTCAAATGGTGGTCAAAATCAGGAATGGTGGGGGTGTGAGACATGGGCGACGACAACAAGGGTGGAGAAGAAGGAGTTCTTCCAAAATCATGAAAGTCGACCAATTACTCATCAAATTGAAGTGTTGATTACAACTCTAGGTCGAAATCATCATCATCCTTGCATACTAAACACTAGGTAAGTGATTTCTTGAGTTGAAATTGGATTTCCTAGGTATTCTTGGATGGATTACGAAATTTATTCAATGCAATGGTGAAATTGTGTGTTTATTTGCTAGATAGTTAAAGAATGTTGTGTTATTTAGCAATTAGGCATTAGAATTCATGATTGATGATGAATTTTGATTATGGGTTTTATGTGGGTGTTATGAGAATGGGTGAAATCCATGAGAATTCTATTTTTATGTGTTAAATGAGTAGAATCATATGTTTGATTTAGTATGTTATGTGATTATGTGCATAGAGTGTTGTGAAAGTTGAGTGAAACCATATTGTTTGGTTAAATTGATGAATTGGAGATATTTGATTAGTTATATGATGAATGGTTATATAACTAGTTATAATGCACATAAGGTGTTTGTTAAAATGCCTAAGAATGGTGTTATTTGCTTTCTAAATATGAGTTGTATGTTAAATGGTGTGAAATTGGTAATTGTTAGCTTGAATACTTTAAGTATGTGATAATGGGTCAAATGGGTGTAATTAGCCTATAGATGATTATGTGGTTAAAAGATGTGTGTTCTGATCATAGGAGTTGTTGGTAAAAAAACTAATCACATGGAACCGGGATGAATATGGCACAATTGCAAGCAATCCGGATTTGAGGTAAGACCCCATATTTGTTGAGTTTTAGTGTTAAGTACATGAGTCGCAGTTGGTGTGATGATGTACATGTAAACTCAAGATGTTGTTCATGTGGAATATGAGCATGGTGGTGATTTGGTGTTAAATGATGAAACTTGTAAGGTGTGCGAGCATCATGTTTGGTTGTTCCATTTATCTCGCATGAGCGCGAGTAAACGATGAATGTAACATGTTAATACCCGCAAGGTGGGTAGGTATGGTGAAATCACAAGTAATTGTGATCATCAAGGTTGTTGACGAATAACTCTGAATCGTCTACGCAAGGTGTAGACGGGTGAATTGGACTACATTCGAACACGATTTCCTTTTTAACCCAAAACTCGTAATTTTTTATTGATTGGTTGATTTTTTGGAATGATTTCGTGAAAATTTATTTGATGATGTGATTTGGGTTCAAGTTTGAATGTATTTCGAAAATTACAGCTCACGAAATGAGCTGTAACAACGTAATGAATTTTGGGTTTGAAATAGGTCGAAGCGACCCAAATGTGCGAAAAAGGAGGAGTTCGTGGGTCATGGGAGACCCATGGGTCGCGCATAAGGTCGGTTGACGAGTTAAACTGGTTTAAAAGTTTCCCTGGTTGTCATAATTTACCCTTTTGGTCTCAAAACTCTAAATTAAGACACCATGTCACTCATATAAAATACTTTAAGTTTTATTTATATAACTTTGACCACAAAATCTTTTAATTAAATAATTTTATGTTTTAATGTATAAATCTTTGGACTACATTATTATTCAAATGTCAAACCCAATACTTTGGACTACATTATTATTCAAATGTCAAATTCCATGTTTTAGACTGCATTCTTAATGAAATATCAAATAATTTCGATTATACTCTATTTTAACTTTCAAATTCAACTTCTAGTTAACGTTTTATTTTCTTTCTTTCTTTCAAATGACGAATCCAAGACTTCATTGTACGATTAGTACGCAAATGATGATATTATACATTTGATTACACATTTATCCAAAAAATAATCCAATGGTGGATTACAAATTCCACTTAAATAACAATTTAAGATTTTAAACTAATTATATCCAAGACCTTAGACTTCAGACTCTATAACTTCCATTTCCTATTGTTTTCAAACATCAAATTACCATTCTTTGGTTTCGAAGGTATTCAACCGTAGCCTATTATTCAAACCCGATAACTCATCGGTTTATGATTTTAAACTCTTTCAAGCTCAATACTTTATAAACAACTTCTAATTATCATAATTGTATGTTACTCTTTCAACATTACCATAGGATCTGGCTAAGGCGCACCCTCATTTATTGAATATGTGGTGGGTTAGTGGCTGGGTTCGCCCTACATATACCCTATATATAAGCATCATCAATACATGGAAGTACACCTTAATAAGAAATTATGAGAAACTGACTCCCATTTGAAAACCAACACCTGTAGCTTTTCACTTAAGGTAGATGAGAAGTATGTTACCTATCACTTTCCTAAACATTTTACTATGATCATTTGTATTCTAACAAACCTACCACACGGTAGAAAGATCAAAACCCATTGAACACACAAACCCTGGAAATCACATGTCACATTTTGAGCTAAACACATAACCAGTGACGTGACAAACTACTTACCTTATACAACAGGATTCACTAAGGTTCTCATATAATGCAGATTGCCGTTATGTGTGCACCCGCAATGCCAATTAGTCTTATATGGTTACCTTAATTCCTCGCTATCGCATGAGAGTTAACACGTGGGGGAGTTGGTAAATTAAAATGAATACCTTACCCGATCGAGATTATAACTGTTCGCATAGCGTTTGGTAATACATACTTTGACTATGTAGGTCGAAGGTGTTCATCACGTAGAACCGTAAACTCTAATTGGATTGGAAAGCGTAAAATAATATAACATTCCTTGCATTCACATGACGTTTGGTGTAACCATTCTTAACCTAACGGATTATTACAAGTCCGCCATACTCAACTTGAACTCAGGGCCGACCCATAGGGTGGGCGAAGTGGGCCGTCGCCCAGAGCCCAATATTTTGAGGGGTCAAAATTAAAAAAAAAAACATTATAACCATTTCGTTCTGAATACAATAAAAAAATCATCCTGCAGCATGGTGGTTAAGACATTCCATAAAAAATAAGAGGTCATAGATTCAAGACCCATTCCTAACACTCTTTTTTACATTTTGATTAATCATCCTCCTAATTATTTTAATATATCTTCTAATAATAAATTTCAAAATAAAAATCCAAAAATATATACAAAAATCCTGAAAAAAACATGTTTATGCTGTTAATTTTTCACAGATTTCCAGAAAAATAGTTTACATATTTTTAGTATTTAATATATCTAATTAGTTTAAAATATATTAAAATACGCAAAAAAAAATTGAGAAAGACTTGAGATTTTGGTTGATTTATAAAAGAATTATATTACAATTTTTCTAAGGGGGTGATGTGGGATATGTTTATAAGACTTTGTGAAAAAAAAAAAAAAAAGTTTTGAGTATCCTTTTAAAAATGCAGCTGGATTGTTTCGATCATTCAGTCTTATGATAGTTTAACTGCAGATTATCAACGAAGCTAGGAACGTTGTGTGATCACAGTTGCTATGTTTATTGTCATAACTTTAATTCTCGTTTTAAAAAAATAAGTTTATATAATTGATAATTCGTTCGGACATATGGACCTTTTTTTTCGTCTCGTCCCGGACACTTAAATCCTCAGGACCGGCGCTGCTTAAACTTGATTAATTTGAGTAGCGATCTGAATGAATTTTGTATGTAACATGAATTTTGCGAATGTTACATCATTAATCTCTATTGTGTAATTTTGACTTTTAAGGTCAAAACTGGTGTCTTTTAGATAGCGTATTAAAGATTTGACACCTGATTTTATAAATGCATCTTTCGGTTTACTACAAGGATGCAAAATTGTTGTGATAACTATTATGATCACCCGTGTCTAATTCGTTCTAAAAACCATAGTTGCAATTAGAGATGTAGAAGATATTATTAAACGCGTGATGGTTGCATGTTTGTACAAAGAGGTGTCGGACATAAACGGTTTACAACTAGTTATAGAAACTGTTTATATATTTCTGTCCGTTTTATTAATTTTATTATTATTTTTTTGACATGGAAAGTTGGAGCGCATGGTCTCCAGCTGTCGTGAGCATTTATATTTATTTTCTATTATTTTAATTCTGAAAGTATTTGGTCCACGTCTGACTTTGTTCCAATTTCCCTCCACTAGCTTTTTCCATCTGTTTATTGCGCTACACATAAGTCAAAGGATTCTCCACCGTCCGATGAACATCGCATCTCCTTTGACTCTACTTTCCCAATTGGACCTTTATAACCCCCCCCCCCCCATCTACCCTCAATCCCTCATCTCTCTCCTCAAAATCTCATCTCTCTCGTTGAATTCAAGCTTTTTCTTCCACAACAATGGCTGTTGATTGCGTCGGGGTTCAAACTGTGGATCATCTTAATCGCATATTTCAGTTATCAAGTCATGATTTCAACGTTTCAACAAGCTACGCGCAAGCGGTATCCGCCTTAAAACGAGCCGGTCACGCACGGTTCCGCCGTGGACCACCGTCTTCTTCCACCGACACTACCGCACCTTCAACTTCTTCAATTTCGGAAGATAAACCAGAAGAATCTACCTCGTCCATCGTCTCTTCTTTTGCCGGAGAAGGAAGTGTTTTCAATGGTAAACAGATTTCTTCGTTAGGTATCGTAGCTCCGGCACCGACATTCTCATCGAGAAAGCCACCGCTTCCGTCGACTCACCGGAAAAGGTGTAGCGCTGATCGTCATATTGCTTCCTTGCACGCATCTCGAAGCGGTTGCCATTGTTGCAAGAGAAGGTGTGTTTTCGCTCAAGGCATACGTTACAAAATAGCTATACTTGTTATTTCGATTAGGTTTCGTGCTCATATATAAATTATAATTACAATTAACATCTTCGTTATCTTCATTCTCTCAGGAAAACCAGATCGAAACGTGAAATCAGGAGAATACCGATTGTGGGATCTAAGGTCACCGGCATACCTGCGGACGATTACTCATGGAAGAAATACGGTCATAAGAAGATCGAGGGATCACCTTATCCAAGGTAATTTATCAACCGACTATTGAAAATTCATAGATCATATGAGTGATTATAAATTCATGTTTTGTAATTTGGATTCCGATTTCATATGTGCAGAGTGTATTACAAGTGCATCACCGGAAAAGGATGTCCGGCGAGGAAGTCCGTGGAGTTAATCGCAGACGATTCGAAGATGCTTCTCGTTACCTACGACGGAGAAAACCGTCACCGTCACGATCCGGCGCCGGTAGCGATAAGTTTGACCGGTGTGACAGTGTAGTCAAAGTGAGGGAACACATGTGGTCCAAACCCACTGAACAATTTTCTACGGTCAAGAAACAGTATTGGAAAGATAAAATGATTTTTTTATTCGTACTTTAGTTGAGGGTGTAGTTTGTACATACTTAAAACTTAAAGGTTGTAAATGGTAAATAGATGGAGGATGCATGACTTTGATATTCGATTTTGTCCCGATTAATTCTTTTGTTTCCCGCGTTCACATTTGTATTTCTATATCCCAAAAAAATCACTATTTTTTATTATCTCGTAATCAATTAAAAATAGTTTTTATATTTTTATTATTATTTTTTTTATATTTAATTAAATAATAATTTTTATATTATAGTTTTTTATATATTTTTATTAGTTTTTATCTCTTTTATTTATTTTGATGAATATTGTTTTTATATATTCACTGATTTCTTTTATATATCTTTCTACTTATACCCACTTTTAATTAATCTGTATAATATAAATAAATAACAAAATCTAAATATGGATGCTCTTTGTTTAGCTTTTTAGAATTATATTTTGTTGTCCAGCGAAGTCAATGGATTTTTGGTCTTTGTATAATACATAATAAAAGCATATGATAACAATCATAATATGTTTATTCTACCAATTTATGAATATTTAAATTCCTACGAAGTGCAGTGGTTTGTTGGACAGCGAAGTTAAAGATTTTAATCTTCAACTGTTATTTATATTATTATAGAAATTGAAAGCATTACTAAATCACGACCATTTCTTTATTTTCGCATTTATTATGTTTGCTAGTGCGACTTCGTCAATAAATATGATAAATAATTAAATATGATGGCTATGAGCCTATGACCTAAATAGTCTATTACATTTTTTTGACTTTGTTTTATATAATGTTTTTAAACTCAGACTGGACCGGACGGTTATATTCCAAAGGACTGTTTTTAAACTCGGACCGATCAAATCAAAATTCATTTAATAAGTAATGCTAACCCACTCGTCTTTTTCGTGCTTCACCCAGATGTCCAAGCTTGTTGCACTGTATGCGATTAAATCAAATTTCAATCGAATATATGTAATTTTATCGCGTACTTCTGAATGATATTATGAGAAACAACTTGATTAATTGGACACACCAATATGTGAATCGATGAGATACCATTCCTGTATATTCTAGTAATATAATGTGCATTATAACGCACACATAAACCATATTCCAGAGCTTTCTTTTGATCGTGCGTGTCGATTATGCAAATATTACATGCTTAGCTTTCAAAGTACCGAATGCTCGATCGACGTATTCTCATTGCCTGTTGCATCCATTTAATTTTTTTCGCTCTAGTCGTTTGGATAAGGAGTTGATTTCACAAAGGTCAACAAAGAAGGATATATCTTATCGACAAGGTAGTAACCACGTGCGTATCAGTGACCGTTAACATAAAATGGACATTTGAAATGGTTCCATGCATCTTGTTTGTAAGGTGGAGGTTGATGGAGAGCATTGATGTTATTGTTTGATAGACAACATCAAAGTACGCCTCCCTATACCACGTATAGTTAGATGCAACTACTTCCAGTATGGTTGTTGGATATTGGTGATCCCCTTGGTGATGTTGGCTACGCCAACTGGTTAGACAATTTCTCCAAACAAGTGTGTGTACAACCAATGCTACCAAGCATCCTAAAATGCAATGCCTATCACCATGTGCTTTGTATAGAAGTGCAATATCGTTAGTAGTTGGTGGACGCAAATATTCTTTACCATGGATATTCCAAAATATTCTAGACAATCTTTTGAGGTTCTTTCAAACATACATAAATATTCATCGAAAGAATCAGAGTGTTACCCCTTGCGAATTGTCGGATGGCCGATGTGCATTTTTGAAGTGAAATGAAGCTTTCTACATCCTCGCGTCATGGCCTTCTTGAAACAATTGATAATTAGCTTCTATGTCTACCATGATTTTTCGAAATAGACGCTTTGACATTTGAAAACTTGTTCTAAACACATCGTCGGAGAATTGTGGACTCTCATCAAAGTAATCGTTGATAACCTCATGCACATTTTCTTGATCATGATCCATGTATCTCCGTACTGATCGTGCTATTTCTTGAACTTTGACTGCTCGCTTCACTACTTCTTACGAAGATTGAAATGGTCGTAGACGATCTGGCGACAAAAAGCAAAACAGAAGGTGACTTGCTCATACAAAAGAAACCATCGAGAACCTAAGAGAAATAAACATGAAGCTAAATCCAGGAAAATGCTCCTTTGGTATGGAAGAAAGAAAATTCATCGGAAACATTGTAAGTAAACAATACATAAAAGTTAACCTAACAAAATCAAAGCAGTTTTAGATATGAAATCACCAAAGACAATAAAGGAGGTACAAAGCCTTAATGGGAAGATACCATTCTGAAATGGTTTTTGGAAAAATTAGCTGAACGATCCCTTCCCTTCTTTGAGGTGTTTATAACAAATGGCCATTTCCGGTGCCATTCAGATCAAATTCTGACCGTATATTATTTGTAATCTCATGACTACGCTAATGTAATCCAATATTATTATGAAATAAATATCATTATTGTGCTCAAATACGTATTTCGAATCATATTAGTGTAAGCAAAAAATCGATACGAGCAACGATATGAAAAATAAACGTAAAACGATATGACGTTCCATAGATCTGTTATCTCAACACCTCTTTAGGGGGTGTAACCAATAGTTTTAGATAGGAAATGGAAAATCGTGAACGTGGGCAAAGACTGCCCGCGAACCGAAGTCTGAACAAAACAGGAAACGTAAAAGTAGTTAAAACTCGTGCCATATTAGAAATATTGCGCGATGACACATGGGGGACATGTGTCATGACGTGTCAGGGACATGTGGCAATCAATCATCCACGTGCGAAAGGCCACCGATGACACAACACCACGTGGCGCCCTCAGAGAAGGCCACGCATTCCAAGACGGCGCGTATCGCGCAACCAAGCGGCGTACGGCAGCACGTATCGTGTAGGTCGGAGGCCGAGCCCTATAAATTGCAACCTCTTGATATCATTCATTTCACACTGATTCTCCGAATCAAATCACTCCCAAACACTCGTAAGATACTAGGGGAGGTTATAATCGGTTCAAATTGCTTTGAAGACTCTCAAGAGATGTTTTACGCTCACGAAGACGGTTACGCTCAAGGATGTATTATTCTCTATCTTTCTTATTATCTACCAACTTTACTCTTACTAGGTAAGTTTCATGGCCCTTTTCATGTTTTACTTGTTTTACAATATGAGGGAGATTACATATACATACAAGTTACGTTTTCTTAAGACACGAGACAGTGACTATCCATTATTACATAAATGTGATACATTATCATACCACACAAACAGAAGTCCCCTACAACCTGACCGTTAACAACAGGTGGCTGGGTAATAATGAGTAGTACTACTGGGTTTGATAAACCTCATACGTTAAAACAAGTTCTTTACGCTTATGCATTATTGTTCTAATTCCAATATGATTTATGATAGTCATATGAGGGGCAAAAACATATCATGTATCGGTGCGAGTACTTTTATAGTAATAACCTCATAGGAATTGTTTGATCAACAATTTTGTAAATTGTATTATGGTCTTAAACACGCTTTCAATGGTTTTACATGTGATATCAAAATCTATAAACTCACTAGATTATAGCTGACCGTTTTCAAACAATGAATGTAATCTTTAGTATCAAAACAAGACAGAGGGATGGCATATGGGATTTGCCATGTTGTTTTGCTGCACCACGCTAAATGTTCTGTTTATTATATATGTACTTTGCTTTCGTACTTTGAAAGTAAAATATTATGATTTGCTTCCCCTGTAATGAATACATGATGTTGAAATGAAATGTGTTGGTGTAATCAATTTGTCTTTAAACCGGATGTGCTCGATCCTGCATCCTCACCGACTCGGTGACATGACTGCCCGTGGACCGGTCAGATGTCGGGGAACGCTAGGAGGGGTGTCACAACTTGGTATCAGAGCCGCCGATTTATCGGAAACAAGATTACACTGTAGTATGAACTATAACCCTCGGATTTTGTGTATATGTATTATATTCTTATATGCATAACATTATATGATATAACTTATGCATAATTCAGGCATGTCTCATTCTTATTCATATCTTATCATACTTACGGATTTGGATAATGAGGATCCCCTTGTTCTTCATATTCCACCACCGGTTTCACCTATTCCACTAGGACCACCTAATCCACCAGTTTCACCCGTGCCTGCACCATTGTCACCACCACACCATGATCACCTATATATGGATATCGACCTTATGCATGATACTTTTCACGATATATATATATATGGGCGGATATGCTCAGGGTGATGACTTTAATGAGGTTATTGGAAAGGATGAGGTTGTCAGTGAGATTTCTGAGCCAGCAGAGGGATTCGGTTGGGAGGAGTCTATGCCACATAGTATTGCTGATGGATCAGTTTCTGAGTCTACCATACGTGTTAAAGAGATTTCTACCACCAAGGGGGTTATACCATTACATGCACTCTATTAATAGGCTTGTTCTCATCCTCCTACTAGAAGACATTAGTTCGATTGAAAGCCTATACCGACACAGCATCCGCATGAACATCCCGAGTTACTGATCAGGCATCTACGACCAGTTATAAGCCGATACTAACTGTAGGTACCATTTGTAGGTTAGATGTACATGTTCTCGCATCACCACCTATCGTTCCGTCTCATAAGCCTTTCCGATTACATCTATTTGTGCCAGTTATCATGTATACACCCCGAAAAAAGGGTGATATTACTAGAGGATATTCCATGTAGATCCCGACATAGGTCAGAGCCCAGACATGAGACACCACTAGAAGAGGTTCCATGCAGGCATCACTGTAGGTCATAGGTGAGAAGATGGGGTTGGATTCAGGATACTACTAGGGAGTGGAGGGAGCAGGAGGGTGCTCCATCCACATATGAGATATGTGAGACTTCACGACCGATACTAGTTACTAGTGAGTCAGTTTAGGAGACAATACCAATAATGATAGAGAGACTTGTCAGGCATCAGACCAGGGTTCATCAAGTTGGGACATGTATGGATGATGCTAATCAGACTCAGCGTGAGATGATTGAGAGGATTAGGGACTTGATAGGGAAGCATGAGACTGTAGAGGATGCGCAGCATGACACATTCGAATACATCAACACTCAGCAAGAGTTGATTGATGAGTTGACTGGTCGAGTTGCAGCAGCCGAGAAGAGGACTACCGCGTTAGAGCAGCAGATGACTGATTTAAAAAAGCAACTTGAGAATGTATCAGCATTTGCAGCGATGTTTATATTCCTAGCTGCTACAACTATTCATGTGGGCATCTTCCTAAGGATCATGTGATTTCGTTTTATCCTCTGTGAGCGGGATGTGCTCGTCTAGTTTTACTAGGAAACTTGTTTAAAGGGCTTTGTACCCCACTGAATTGTACATATATAAATAAGTATTTCCTTGATATATATGATCGTTTTCCTTTTAGCTATTGTTATTCAATTTTATTATGACTTGTTGGAATCGAAACGTACACTATTTTATCATGCATTTCTTTTTTACAAAAGGATTGGAACGCGTTGAACCAACTGAAAATGATAGAAACAGCAATAATAACGATCTACTGAATTGAAGTAAATTAGAACAACTAATAGCGAATGCCATAGCCCAACATGTCACACCCCAACTGACGGAGTATGATTTTAAATAAAAGCATGCGACTAAATGTTTATTAGATAAATGGTAAACATAATGTATGATGAAATGAATGATGAGAGATACAACATTTTCGTGATTGCATGATGAGAGATAAAACACCATCTGATTGCATGATGAGAGATAAAACACCCTATGATTGTATGATGAGAGATAAAACACTCTCTGATTGCATGATGAGAGATAAAACACTCTCATGAGTTTAATGAATGCATGGACAAGTATGATCAAATAGCACATAAAACGACATGTGTAACACCCCAAAAACAAAAGGGTAAATTGGGATAGAAAAACTCACAGTTTGCAATGCGATCCAATTATTACAACTTGATTAGTTGCAACACTCCAAGAATCACAATTCAACCTAAAATATGATATGATAGTATCTTAGGATTAGTTGAATTCCTAGTAATCATATAAGCACAAATTATATGTCGTTTGGCCTGCCCTTATATATAGCCAGCGACAACGGCACACAATTCACAGACAAGAACATGTAGAAATGGTGCAAAGAATTAGGGATACAACAGGTTTTCACATCTGTTGCACATCCCCAAGGAAACGACCAAATTGAAAGAATAAACAGAAGCATAAGGGATGGGAAAAAAGAAGAGAATAACGCAGCACCGCAGCAATTGGTTCGATGAGCAACCTCATGTGCTGTGGGCTCATCGAACCAGGACAAAAACAAGTAACAATGAAACACCTTTCATCTTAACATACGGCACAAAGCAGTCATACATGCTGAAGTAAACATCCCCACTCATTGAATCAAAACAAGAAACAAATCAACCAATGGCCAAGAATTGCTGAAAAAACTCGATTGACTCGAAGAACGGCGGGAGGCAGCTGCAATAAAAGAAGCAAAGTATAAACAAACATTGGAAAATTCTATAACAAAAGGGTAAAAGTCAAAAAATATCGATCCAGGGACAACGTCCTTAGGAACAACAAAGCCAGCAATCCCTTCCGGGAAACTCAGCCCAAATTGGGAAGGCCCTTATATCATTAAAGAGGATTTGAGTAAGAAGCCTACAAACTGATACATTTAAATGGGGATGAAATGCCAAGAATATGGAATACCACTTAATTAAGGACATGTTATATATAACGCCTATAAAGAAATAAAAAAAGTATGAAATTTTCAAACCTACGTGCCAAGAACAAGGTTTCAGGCCCCTGGCACTCGTGCCGGGATGGTCCTGACCCTTGCATAATCCATAAAAAGTTGACATGAGCTGTCAACTAAACATAAAACTTGACCCAAGCTGTCAAGAACAAGGTTTCAGGCCCCCGGCACTCGTGTCGGGATGGTCCTGACCCTTGCATAATTCATAAAAAGTTGACTCGAGCTGTGAACCAAACATAAAACCTGACCCAAGCTGTCAAGAACAAGGTTTCAGGCCCCCGAAACTCATGCCTGGATGGTCCTGACTGTTGCATAATTCATAAAAAGTTGACCCAAGCTGTCAACCAAACATAAAACTTGACCCGTCACCCAACCTGTCAAGAACAAGGTTCAGGCCCCCGACACTCGTGCCGTGATGGTCCTGACTCTTGCATAATTCATAAAAAATTTACCCGAGCTGTCCACTCAACATAAAACTTGACCCAAGCTGTGAAGAACAAGGTTTCATTCCCCCGACACTCGTGCCGAGATGGTCCTGACCCTTGCATAATTCATAAAAAGTTGGCCCTAGCTGTCAACCAAACATAAAACTTGACCCAAGCTGTCAAGAACAAGGTTTCAGGCCGCTGGCACTCGTCCCAGGATGGTCCTGACCCTTGCATAATTCATAAAAAGTTGACCGAGACTGTCAACCAAACATAAAACTTTACCCAAGCTGTAAAGAACAAGGTTTCAGACCCTCGGCACACGTGCCAGGATTGTCCTGACCCTTGCATAATTCATAAAAAGTTGTCTCAATCTGTCAACCAAACATAGAACTTGACCCAAGCTGTCAAGAACAAGGTTTCAGGCCCCCGACACTCGTGTCGGGATGGTCCTGACCCTTGCATAATTCATAAAAAATTGACCAGACCTGTCAACTAAATATAAAATTTAACCCAAGCTGTCAAGAACAAGATTTCAGGCCCCCGACACTAGTGTCGGGATGGTCCTGACCGTTGCATAATTCATAAAAAGTTGACGCAAGTTGTCAACTAAACATAAAACTTGACCCAAGCTATCAAGAACAAGGTTTCAAACCCCCGACACTCATGCCGGGATGGTCCTGACCTTTGCATAATTCATAAAGAGTTGACCCGAGTTATCAATTCAACATAAAACTTGACTCAAGCTGTCAAGAATAAGGTTTTAAGCCCTCGGCACTCGTGCCGGGATGGTCCTAACCCTTGCATAATTCATAAAAAGTTGGCCCAAGTTGTCAACTAAACATAAAACTTGACCCAAGCGGTCAAGAACAAGGTTTTAGGCCCCCGGCACTCATGTCGGAATAGTCCTGACCCTTGCATAATTCATAAAAAGAATACATGAGTCATAACAAGACAACAACTACGAACACAAGACAAGTCAAGAACACTGGAAAAAGCTAAAAAGCAAGATCTTAAGTCAAGAACACTGGAGCAAAGCTAAAAGACAAACACAAGACAGATCAATAAAACAAGACAAAGCATAGTTCTCATATGTACCAAAGATCATTACTAACTTAGAAAAGGAGTGAACACTACAGACAAGATTAACTAAGACAAGACCTATGAACCCACAACACCATGCTCATCATCCACCGTATCATCGCTCCGATTCTGCTGCAACCAAAACTGCTTTGAACGCCAAGATCACCTTCCCGACCACTACGTATAAGTTCATTAATGAAAGGAAGACTCAAGTGTTCATAACCATCTATGGCCTCCTTATACTTAAGCTCCGTATTAGTCTCAAAGAAAGTAGAAGACTCGTGTTCCTTAAGATTAAAACCAACGACCAACCCTTCCACACGACTAGCCGCCCTCGTTGCCGCCACCATACGCGCAATGGCGTCATTAAAAATATCACAACCCCTTGCGACCTCAACGGCGCGGGGAACACCATCGCTCATAAGCCATTGACAATTTCATAATACAACAGTTTTCTCCTTTTCAAGCTCTTCTATCTTCCCCTGCAAAACTACCTTCTCCGAATCCAGGTGCCCCTATATGAAAACATAGCACATAAGCAAACCACAAATAAGATCCATAAGGTCGAAAAAGATACATACTTGCGCTTCACGAGCTGCGGACAAATCACTCTCCAAAACACCCCGCACGGATTCCACTTCTTTAAGCTGGTCAATCAAAGAATCATTCCTCTCCTCAGCAACTTCCATTTTATGCTTGAGGTCATGGATCACCTTGGCCCGAGCCTCCAATATGGAATTGGTTTTCTTGCACGCTTGTTCAAAGTTCTTGTGAGTAACGGCATGCTCAGCATCCTTACTCCCAAGTTGGTTAATTAACGACGCGTTTAGACGCTCCACTTCCACCACACGCCTTTTCAACCTCACTATTTCATCCCTATCGGCCTGCTCCTGAATCCAAACCTCCGATAGTTGGTCATGTTGCATATCCCATTCACGCATCACACTTGGGAGCACAACGAAAACTGAGGCCAAGTTAACCGCCAATAAATCGGACTTATCCTCATGGTTCAACCGTCGCTGGTACACATGCTCCGTGTCGGGAATAGCGAAACAAAGGAATTCACGACATATACCAGGGTAACGAGATGGGACTGAGGAGAAAGAGACCAATTAGGAACAAAACGCCCAATGTCTCGAGACTCCCCGTAACGCCGTGGTAAAGAAACCTTAACATCACCAGCACCTCCATCATCACCACCTACATCAACACCTTCAACAACAACAACTGATTTTTCCAACATCAATCGCAACATCCTTCCCATCACCACCACCCTCAACCTTTTTTCCAACACCCTCCTTTAAAACCTTTTCCTCACCTTCTTCACTCACCGCGTCACTACCCGTACCTCTACCTCCAAGAGAACCAGTCAAAACCTTCATCGTATCCCCATCCGGAGTGGTAAGCTTCAAATTTTTTATAGCACTTGTTCCACGAAAACGCGAGGATCAAAAAATAAACCATACGAAAAACCAATACAGAAAAGACGACTAACCAAAAGGAGGACTAACAACAGCAGCACCCTTATCAACACCGCTGACCCGGTCACCCATTTTTTGTTTACGTCTGACAAGAGAAGTGACCGAAAACATTAGGGCCTAACTTCGGGTTGTCACTTACAACCAAAGGAACCTCAGAGATCTTTTCACGAGAAGCAGATTTCTTAATTTCCGGAACCCGTTTTTTGCCCACAAAGAGGGATTTCTTAACATCCGGAACAACCTCTTTCACCGACGGCTCAGTTTTCCTCAAAGAACGAAGCTTTAGGCTTTCCTCCCCCACCTCAAGGATTTCTACATCAGAATCAATAGCCCCCATAAGGGGCACCCTTAAGTACAATATCCTTCATAACATTTTCCCGCTCCAACTTAACCTTAATATCAGCCGCCACCCTCTGTCCTCTAGCCGCGTCCGACCCCAAGACCATTTTCGCCTCATCATGCATCATAAAGTTAGAAAGAGTCCTCTCAAGAATAGAGGGATCACCCTCCTTGCGCGGCAAACTCCCGGGAACGGCAGGCGAAACCTTATCCGGAAATAAACACGGGAAAAACGATTGGAGAACTGCACAACACAAAAGCTAAGGGTCAAAAGAAATAAACACAAAAAGACCATGAAACAAACAATAAAGAAAACCCACCTCGTCCACCATGATGAAAAATAAGTATACGATTGACGTCAACCCAGTTCCGGCTCATCCCAACTCCAACGCAGGCCGTTTCATGAAGCTCCCTAAACGGGGCCACCTCCGAAACTAATCTTTGAAACATCACATCCGTCTGGTACCCTGCCTCTGGTGGCACATCAATAATTGCTTCGCCTGGAACACGATAGTTCATCTCCAGAGGGATAACGACCGACTTGATAAAGAAAAAACGGCTTTTCCACCCCTTCAAACTATCCGGAATATGGCCTGCATGCGGTTTCACCCCATAATGTTTTCGAAATGAATACCAGTTCCCCTTGAAGGTGATCTCGTAAAAGGCCCAGAACAGAGTTAGAGACGGAACATAGCGTAAGCTCGGGCAATGAAACTCACATAAGGTTATCCGGCACATACCCAGTGGATGTACTTGAGATAGATGAATGTTATAGTGGTGAAGAGCGTTAAGACAGAATCTAGTAATAGGTAATCGAAAATTTCCCCGAAGAAAAAAATCGGCATATACTGTCATCATACCCGGAGGGTTATCCAAAGTAGTGTCACCAGAATTGGGGAAAGTTGGCCCCCACTCGGGACGAAGACCGAATGTATGAACCAATCTCTCAAAATCAGAAGGTTCCAATTCGCGACCACGTCACCCATGTCGGCCGCATCAGCCTCCGAGCTCTTCACAACCTTACCAGGTTTAGTACTTTTAGACATTTTAAAAGAAAGGAAAGACAACATATGTGACAACCGTCAACTTTCAGGTTAAACTTTGACTCAATTATACGTACTTTTATACGTACTATCTCATATACGTGATTTATATACCAGACTGCTTATGTATTTAGATATATAAGTAAAACTTGTCTAACATGTTGGGTTTTAACAAGTTTATCAAAGTCATTTTAACCTCTTAAAATGTATAAACGCAGCGGATGATTAGTAGTTTTAAAACTTGTTTTAG
>WOUH02008366.1:0-17386 GCA_009936405.2 Stevia rebaudiana
CGAACCGGGTAGAACCTCCCCTAGTATCCTAAGAGTGTTTTTGGGTGTTTGTGAGAAGTCGGGATCAGAGAAAACGGGACGAATTCTCTTCACTCGAATGAGGGTATTTATAGGCAAAAATCTGGAAATCTACGATGTCGCGCGGATTTTGGGTGACCCCCTGTGCGTGTCGTGTAGTTGTGGTCTGCGTGGCCCACTCTGGTGGCCCCACGTGTCGCCTCGTCATCACGCCAGAGCCCGCCACGTGTCCACCAGACTGACGCGTGTCATGCTGACTCATCAGTGACTGGTTAACTTTGTTTCGACGTTTCCCGCTTCGTTCGGATTCCGTTTCGTGCGCGGTTTTTGCCTACGTTTACGATTTTGAATTTCCTATCTAACCCCATTGGTTTCACCTTCTAAGGAGGTACTGAGATTTGGGACCTATCGGACGCTTCATCGTTTTACATGTATCTTTCGAACCATCGCTCGATTCAAAATTTCGTATACACTCAAAAGTTTCTAAATACTTATACGAATATTATAAAAGCGTTTATTTTATATTATCATCGAGTTACACTAAGGTATCGTCAGATTTACTAAGGTCCTTAATACCAGGATTTAATCGGAAGAATGCTACTTAACAGATGAAATGTTTATTTAATTCTCGTAATCCAAAAATCCAAAATTCGGGGTGTTACATAGGATTAGATTATATAGAATGAGATGTATTAAACCAATTCATATTCGACTAATTCAAACAAAGCAATTTAAAAAAATATTTCGTATATTGATTGATCACAATGATTACAACTTAATCTCCCTCCTAGCTGATGAACTCTCAAACAGTTCTTATCAATCATTCATTAGTAGTTGCACGGTAACGTGCAACTCATATTATAAGGTGTTGTATGTTACCAATGATGTCACATAATTGATAGTTACATCGAACAACCTTAACCATTAACAACTCATTGCATATTACATAAACAACTAACAAAATTACAAACAACTATCAAGAATAAACTAACTATTGACATTCTACTCATAACAACTGATAACATCAGTTGATTCTTTGGTTGTTTTTCTTCAGCATTGTCTTCAGTAGCTGTATCATCGGTTTTTCTTGATCAGTCGTTGTCTTCAGTTGTTGATTTTTCTGTTGTTGATCACCAGTTGTTGTTTGAGAACCCTCAATTGTTGTTTGATCAATGGTTTTAGTTCATCAGTTCTTTTAATTTCCAACACTTCCAATCGCAATCCTATAAATAGAGAGTTTGTAATGTGAATGATCTAAATTGTGTGTTTATAAAAAAATTAATATGTATTGTGTGTTTATTTCTCCTTAAATACCAAGATCATGAGCGGCGTAAGCAATATTGCTAATCATAGAACCGTTTCTTTTCTAATTTTCCTTGGCAATAGTGGTATCAGAAACAAAAGAGAAATTTGAAATCACATTAAGGCATGTTCGTGATCAAGGGTATGAAGCAACTCTAAATTTCGAACAATTTAACAAGTTTGGTAGTAGGCGAGTGCAAGGGGTAAACAAAATGGATAATTTGAAGCCAAGGAAGGTATGAATGGAATTATTCCGAGACTTTTAGGAATGGAACTCGAACAAAAAGTGAAGCCAATGACGAGGGTGATCAAGGGTGGTTCGAAAGAGAGGAGAATTGGCATATCAAGAAGGTCGTGAACAAAGCAATGATCAATGCCATAGCCGAGCAATAAAAAACTATTATAAAAACCAAAACAAATTACAACTATAGACAATAGGCAAAATATGAACAGTACACATATATTGATATTTTATTATACCACTAAGATATATATTGATATTTTATTATATAATTATTTTCCTCACTGATTTTTTATTATATTGATTTTTTATTATATTGATTTTTTATTCCCACACTAATCATATATTGATTTTTTTATTTTCAATAAACTTCCATATATTGTTTTTTTAACAACGTATTATCTAAATAAATAAATAACAACGCATTATGTTAGTTCTTTCTCTCAATACACGTATTTCCTTCCTTTGGATACATACATGCATATCATTTTAATATACATACAAGTATAACATTTTAATATCCTTTTCAGTGTGGCTTTCTTATTCTCTTTGATATCTTGCGTCCAGCTCTATTATTATAACAGATATAGCGCCATCCACTTCTATTATAGCAAACCTAGCGTGGCAACGCGCGCAACAGCACCAACTGGTTTAATACAATGGCGAGAAAGTCAAAGAGGGTAAGATGTTATTAATGCAAGGTTTGTGGGCATATGGTAACAAATTGTCAATAGAATTTCAGAATTCCCTTGGGAGATTGCTGAAATTGATGGTATTATAGTTAGTTGTGCTCGCATATAATGTATATATGTGTGACCCTCGAATGACAAAAGTAAAATTGCACTAGTTTTAACGCTATTTTTTACTTATTTTGTGAAAATGACGTTAAAAGCGTTGAGTTGACGGTGAATTAGGAATTATGAGCTGGGCGTCTCTTTCGGAGCAGCCTCTCTATTCCTACCGGGTAGAGGTAAGGCTTGTCTTCATCTTACCATCCTCAGACCCTACCTTTAGGTGTGATATACTGAGTACGGTGATGATGATGATGATGATCACTTTAATCAAAGATGTCTTTCCATGAAATTCAAACCATATTTTAGGATAGAAACTAGAACAAGTCATCCTAATGATCTAAAAATTAATGGAATTCATGCAGTTAAGATTAGTTTGAATGGAAAAGAAACAATAGTCAGTTGTGTCTCTTACGCCCCGAAATATGGGACATGGGAAGAATGTTCTTAGTATATAACATCTCTTACGTTAACAATTTGAAGTGCAAATTGAAGGGGATAAATGTAACATAACTGGTATGTTTGATAAGGAAATTGAAAAAGCATAAATTGATCTTAACATGTTCTATAATGAACAATTGAAGCAACTTTATAAGAATTTGGATCAAGAAACGATTATTTAATTGAAAAAAAATAACTTAGAATCATACTTAAAAGGGTACTAAGATCATATGATAAATGATATGATGAATCATAATGAATTAAAAGTAGGAAATCTTGTGAGAAGTAATAAAAGTGAGCAGGGGTTGGTTGATTTTTAAGAAAAGAAAAAGGTGTTTGCTTTCATTGAGGTTGATTCACTCACCATAATTATTGAATTCCTTGATTGCCTCAAAAATATAGATTTTATGATTATAAAAAATTAAAAGGAAAGCAAGTTGGTGTGGTCAAACCAAAGCAACAAGAGGCTGAAGTTAAATAAGAACAGTTTGAGAATTTTTCAGATAATGAGGATTGTGGTGATATTCAATGGGTAACAAGGGATTGAATGTCGGCCTCTGATTCCAAAATATGATAAAGAATGTAGGTAAAAGTCTTAATGAGTTAGTTTGAATCAAAAACTAGTTTAATGCTTATGTGAGTGTCAAAGGGTCTGGTAAAGTGGTAGGACATTAGAATTTTTTTATTTTTATTTTATTTTTTTTTTGTTATGTATGGGTTGTTGAACCTCATTGGAGAAAGCCCATGTATGTACTAATGTGGAGGTCAATGGTTTGCGCTCCTACCTTCCAATGTAAACGGTTTGAAGGACATCAGGTGATTAATCGATTCCGGATTTAACCCGGGTTCGATTCTGATGGGGGGCGAAGGTTTACCTATTCCACGGGGTTCCTGTGCATCTGGTGTGGTCGTGGATTCTCACGGAGGTCGAGATAGTCGACCTTGCTTACAGGCCGCGAAAGTGAGGGATAGACTTGAGAAAAAACGCCGTTAAAAAAATGTACTAATGTGTATGTTACCCGCAGGGGCAAAATAGTCATCACTGACATTTGGCGGTAATTAACTGCCTAGCAGTTATGAAACTTGTAGGTCCGTGTAAAGATCAAGATCACACCGAGATCACTCAATACGAATACGTGTGAAATACGTAAGCGAATCAATGCGTAGTATGCAAGTCATAGAAACAAAGAATATAAGATGAAGAGAATGAGGAACAAGAGTAAAAAACTTTGTTTTTATTACTGATTTTAAAATACGAATTACAATATTTATCCTAACTCTAGTAGTCTCGGCAAAGCTTACTGACACTACTAGTATTGGCGGTGTTTAATTTTCTAACAATTACATACTCGATTCAATTACATATACACACTAAACATAAACAGACACGAACAGAAACAAAACAGTCTTCAGTTATCATTCGAAGTTGTTGCAAAACGAGTACACCAACAAAACTATTTTGACAATTATATTCCAGTAACTGCCAATCTCAATCCTACAAATATAGAGTATGTAATGTGAATGATGTAAGTTGTGTGTATCAAAAAATAAAAATCAAATACCTATTATGTGATTGTTTCTCTATGAATACCAAAATCATGAGAAGTGTAAGCAAAAGAGTGTTAATCACATAAACTTTGTTTCTGATTTCCCTATGCAACAATTACTCAGTCCTCACATGAAACACATGCATTTAAAAAAGTTCAATCTGCTATAACGAGAAAACATACAAAGGCACACACAACTTGATGCATACAATATAAGTTTCGCACAACTTTAACGAGTCGTAACAAGTATTTCACATAGCTTTGGTTTTCATGAATCATGATTTATGAACCCTAAAAAAATCAAATGTAACACGCATCAAAAAGAATTTAATAAAAAAAAACTAGAAAATTAAAAGCCATTTGATACAAGTAAAACTAATAATCTGGCTAAGCGTTGTCACAACCATGAGCGCGATTCTTCACGATGTTGTACTTGCAAAGCGGGCATGTCGCGTTGATGTAAAGCCACTTGTCAATGCAACCGCAATGAAAATGGTGAGAACATGGAAGTTCGCGTAACTCAGCTTCATCATCATAGGCTGAAAGGCATATGCAACACTCCTGCATGTTTAACATTAATATTATATGTTAAGGTGGTAACTTTGACCCGCGTAAATGGGTCAACCAATTAAGATTGTGTTTTATCTCAAACAGATTATAACTATATTAACAACTAGATAAACGAAGAACGAGCAAAAGATACTGAAATGCCAATGCATACAGCTTTCTGAACCGTTGTTTCAAAAGATAAAGATTCTTATTGTAACAACACCGTTTTATAATCATGATTTACGTATAAATTATTTAAAAAAATTTCCATTGGACAAAAACACATTCCATTTGCTAGCACATCTTGCCAACTCTAGTAATAATTTAGAGGCAAGTTAAAAAACAATAACAAAAATAATGCCTAATTTTTTTTTTTTTGATTAAAAAATGGTTTTCTAATAAAACTAAATGAAAGAATCTATATCTATACTATATAATAAAAGAAGGTTTATAATTGACACATGTCACTTTGTAGTGATCTCCTCCATCTTTTTTTCCCGCTTCTCTCTCATATTAATTTGAAACATACAAAAAAAAAAAGGCATGAGCCGGAGGTCTCTTTGAAGCAGCCTCTTTATCTCTCTGGGATAAAGGTAAGGTCTGTCTCTGTCTCACCTCCCCCAGACCCTACTACTATAGTGGGATTTCACTGGGTAGGTGGTTGTTGTTGTTGTTGTTGTCTCTCATATTAATTTATAACATGTATTTATTTATCAAAATGTAATTTTAACAACTATATATACCAAATCATTTATAAATTAATTAAATAAAAATAATTGATTACAAAGTTTAAATATTACAATGTTAAAAGTTTTAATACATAGATTCCAATCTTATTTTTCAATAATAGATCTATGTTGGTTGTTTTAAGATCACGGGTTACAATTATATGAAGTCAAAGATTATTATTATTTTTTTTGTCATATTTAATCTTTCATATCTATTTAACTATATTTTTTCTTCATGTAATTTAAAATATTTCATTACTTAACTATTTTTTATTTAATGTTTTTTTATTCAACCTGTGTAAAACACAGGTTTTAATCTAGTACATTATACACCTATGGATTGCACTGTTTCTTTCTTTAACTTTTTAAAACAAATTACTTACCTAATTAGGCCCACAAGATTTATAAAATGATAAATCAGTCAGAAAGTTTCTGCCAAACATTACTTCATTTAGATATTATTGGGATGGAAAAAGTAGATCATGTTGGGGGTTAAAATGGGAAATAATTAGGTTCCATTTAGTCTGTATATTAGTTTCCAACATACAAGTCCATCTTCATTGTTTATGTTAGGTCAAAGTGCACGAATTAGAAACAAAAAATTTGAGTTTTAGCAACCAACTTTAATATTATACTAACATAGAATTAATAATGAATTATATTAATCAACCTAACATCATATGCCGTGCAAAAAAAGCTTATATGAATAATAAAATAAACAGTCTACATTTTTTAAGTTAGCATGTGGTTCGTGTGCGTGTGCGTGTGCGTTTTAGAGAGAGAGGTGTTACAGCATCTTCAGGTGAGAGAACGTGTTGAATTGGTGTGTTGGTGCCACACTCGATCATTACTCCACCACACAACCCTTGTATCTCATCATTACTTTTTGCAGATCCACCATCGCGCCGAAATGTGAATTTTGGTAAAAGTTCAATATCCTCTTTGCTTGCTCCTTCCTGCTATAATAATACTAATATTAAGACCCAAATGACAATCAAATTAGAAAAAAGAAATTAAAAAAAATTGTGTTATCACAATGAAAGCAGGTGCTTTAATGTCAAGATTTTGATATGTAAACTAAAAATGTGTGAAAAGTGACAAATTTAACAAGAACAAATGAAGCAATTTAAGATGCTTTTGAAAATATCATGGTTTGATTACCTGATCAGCAACAGCATACAAGACAGCAATTATACATGGGAGACAACAACAGACCGCGATACCAATAACACACGCGAGTGCAACGCAGAAAACAACAAAAAACACATCAAATGCCAAGAATATTACAGTAAGCCTGCATTGTTAAAAATCATGTAATTAACTACCAATCTATTCAACATAAGTACAAAACCTCACAAAGAAATGTTTATTATTAACTCACCAATAAAGATTTGGAGAGTTTTGAGCCATTGTTTGACCACCTGATGAAATCCAATAAAATCCAAGAATCCACCAAACAAATGAAAACATTGTATTTGCAGATTCCAAATATTTTGCTACTCCACTGCAAAATGAAAATGGTTAAATTCATACACAAATTTTGTGTTAAAATTGGAGGTTTTACAGACATATATACCAGAAAAATCCAGTTTTTCCTAATAAGCAGTTAATAATAGTAACATTTTTGACATTTTTTCATGATTTCACCTATGTCAACTGATCTATTATAGTTTATCAATACAAATCAGTTAATTTGTGCATAGTAGCTACATTGGTGAGTTTATTTCGTACCTGTTTTCACTGTTGGTCAAATTCGCCAGAGTAACATACTGGCTGCTATTTCGTCCGGATCCATTACCACCGTCAGTACCGTCGCCGGAACCACCACTTCCATCCCACCGGCGATCACGCCGGTTCTTATACTCACTCCAAACACACACCATATGAACAATACACTGCACACCATACCCCACAATCCAAACCCTCAACCACGCCGCCGGCGACTCATCCCGGCTCAAAACCAAAACTCCGACCGCCACCACAACAAACGCCAAATTCCATACCAGATCAAGTATCACCACCGGCTTCGAATACGCCCAATCACTCTGCCGTTCTTCCAACTGCTCCGCTGCCGTTTCCCTCACGAGCATCGACGGCTCCCTCATCATCCGCCGGCTACTCGCTCGCCGGAGAAACCTAGCGGCGTCGCGTAAGCTTTGCCGCCGGAGAGACCTCCGGCCTCGATAGTCTTCACCGGAGTAAAGCAACGGCGTCGTATTGGTACCGGGAATGTTGCCGGATGGAGGCGGAGCTAACATGATGAGTACCAAATGAAAACCTGATTCGATTTGTGATCAAATTGTCATGTGTGAAAATTTGGATCCTGATTTACGATGAAGATGAAGAATTTGTTAACAGATTTGAGAAATTGAGGGTTTGGGGATCGGATTGGATTCGAAAATTGCGATAATTTGATTTGACTGTGTTGTGTTTTGTGAACAGTAGTTTGATTGGTGATTGAATGTGGCTCCTACCGGAAAGCAACTGATTTTGCGGGTGAACAAGTAGTAGGAGTACGTGATGTATACTTGTCCTCTTGCGTGTGGCTCGTGTATGGATGATATAACTATATACGGTTGGGCAAACACTTCTTGGCGTTACAAACAATTGAATCACTTTATAAAAATACCACGCAAATTGAATTTTATTAAAAGAAATATTTTATTATAATCTTTTCGGTAAACAATTCGTGAACCGTTCGGCGGAAAGTTCGTGAACCGTTCGACGGAAAGTTCGTGAACCGTTCGGCAGAAAGTTCATTTGTGTTTGTTCGTTTAATAAATGAATGAACATGAACTAGAAATTCTGTTCTTTTAGTTAAACGAACGAACATGAACATGGGTCTCGGTCGTTCATTTGTGTTCGTTTACGTTCGGTAAGTTTTCGTTTACGTTTCTTTGTTTATGTCATTCATTAAATGTGTTTATATCTTTAAATTTTTAATGTTTGGTATATTATCTTAACTTTTTATGTTTATAATTTTTATTTCAAGTTGATCAAACATTTTATGTTTATGGTTTTATAGAAATGATTAACTTTATATTTATTTAATGTGATAAAATGTTTAACTTTAAATGAACAACAGTTTCGTTCGTTCATTTGTGTTCGTTAACACATATAATCCTTAATGAACGACCACGAACAAGAATTTCCGTTCGATGAGCGTTCGTGAACAAGTTGAATGCTTAACGAACGAACATGAACAAGGCTTGTTCGTATTCGTTCGGTTCGTTTACAGACCTGATTCTTTTAAGGAAATTTTATTTTACTTTTACTTCTAAATCACACTTGAATACTCATTTTTAGGATTTGAACTCATGTCCTCATAGTATTACTTTTTTAGGATTGTACAGTATACAATAAACTGACCGGTAAACGAAAAACAAATTTCATTCCAATCTATTTTAATTACAAAACTGACCATCATGCCATACCAAAAACAGTGATATGGGTCTTAGTAGTCGAAAAATTATAATACACAATGGATAAATTTTAACCAATGCACTAGTACTTTTGTTTTCTTTGTCAAATACAAACTTATTCGCATAAATATGAAATGAGACGAGCCATCCCGAGGTTCAAAAACTACTCTTGAGCTCCTATTAGTTAAACAAGCAGAGCTTAAGCTCACGTAAGTTGAATGAGTCATGTAAGAAAAAAGCATATACGTTAGCTAAACAACTAGATGTTAATCGAATCCTGATTATTATATATATTAAACATGATAAATAATTAAATAGTAAAGAGATTAGGTGAAACCTGTAAGTCCAGCAACATCAGTGTTGATATCAAAAGACATCTTGATGATCTGACTGGTTCCCGTTTAGGATGCACTTTTCTTGATGGAATAGTTTGAGAGAGAGATGCTATGAATTAGTTTAGAGTTACGAATTATAGAGGTGTAGGGTGTTGAATTCGTAGCCTATTAGATGTTATATATAGCCTCCTCATTAAGTGCAAACATGGGAAACCCTAATTAGGGTGTAATGTTAACTGTGCCTATCATATAATTAACTAATCATAGAGGTATTTAATTAATTGATCATTTAACTATTTGTTGGTGCAAGAGTGTATCAACAACTTTCAGTTATTAAAGAAGATAAATTTTTGGTATTAATGTATTTTGTAATTATATTTGTTTTTTCGTGATTAACCTAGTATGTGTTTGCTTGGTTGTTAACTAGTATAAATAGGTAACTAGTTGACTTTATAAGTAACTCTTTGAAAGATCTCCACATTTCATTCTTATATTAAGAGAGATCCTAGAGAGAGAAAGCTTAGATTTCATTGTTTGTATCGCTTTTCAATCATTGTTATTACATACAATCAATGAACTCATCATTTGTTTCATCATCTTATTGTTATCATCTTCATCTTGATTCATTCTTATTGTTTATTTGATTTGCAAAACACATCAACATGAACACGGATTCCGCACGTGTTCGTGTTGAGTGATCTCGGTGTCGATCTGGATCACCTCCCCGGACCTACATTATTATATAAATAATCATGTGGGACATATAATATATAAATAAATATTACATATATATATTTACGTGTAACATTTTCTCACTTGTCCAAGTGATTATTTATTATGAGTATTAGATTAGTCTGATCAAATCTATATATAATACTCAATTTAGTTCTAAGCCATAATCATAGAAGAGAAATACAGTCATTGAATCAAATTTAATTCAAGACCACCATTAATCATACTACAATACAAATTTAAAACTTAAGTAAATTTAGGATCAATTTATAAATAAGCCCTTCAACGTTTGATTTATACAATTAATGTCTATATGTCAATAAGTGCGCATAAACATATACTAGAGACAAAATCAAAGGTAAATGAGGAAATTTTATTAAAATAAGAAAGTACAATTATGCAATAAGGTCTTTACATAATCCTATTTTTGAAACATGTTCTTCGAATACTTTATGTGGGAGACCTTTAGTCATCGGATCTGCTAGCATAATTTTCGTACTAATATACTCAATATAAAGATTATTTTCCTCAGTTTGTTCGCAAACGAACAAGAACTTTGTATCAAGATATTATTCAGCGCCAGTCGCGCCAGTCGAACTGTTGATGTTCGAGAAGTTAACAGATGCTGAGTTATCATAGTAAAACTTCAATGGTCTAGAGATAGAATTAACTACTTTGAGTCTAGCAGTAACTTTTCTCAACAATTTTTTATGACAAGTTGTATTGTACACTACAACATATTGTGTCATTATTGTTGAAGTTGTTGTTAGTTGCTACTTATGACTCATATAAGATACATGTATGCTTGCTAATATAAAATTTTACCCAGAAGTGGATTTCTTCTTATCTTTGCATTTAGCAAAGTCATAGTTTGAATGTCCAACTACTTTAAATATGTTACTTTCTTCTATAAGTCAGTTTATGGTCTTTCGTCCTTTGCAGATATTGAAGAAGTTACTTTGTTGCTTATTAGTGATCAAGGCTAGGGATTTCTTTGGTAATGGACTATCCTTCTATCAATGTAACAACGATGTAAACGACATTTATACGAATACAGACTTGAGCATAAATAAGGCTCCTGAATATTGATGGATAAGGTATCATTCTTATTTTAGTTATTGGAACTACAAAATAAGAGCAATGTTGCATATTATAACGCGAGAGGACGCATTCAATGCAAGACTTTTGAGATGGCCGTCTCCTACCCCCCCGCCGGTGGGGAATCCGCTCCGGGGTCGATAGCCAGTCCATCTTGTCTTCTCCACTTCAACTTGACTTTTAGCTTATTCCCAAAACTTAAAATACCATTTTCTCTATCTCAGTGTATTTCGATGCCAGTAAGGTAAGAAGCACCTCTTAGATCCTTCATGTCGAAATTACACGTGAATAAACGCTTTGAATTATGCAACATATCTAAATTGTTACTTGGCATAGTAAAGTTGCTCCCAATCATTTTATGTATGTGCATTGATCCACTTTGATTCCTAAGGAAAACATGTTGTTCAAGATTACATCAAAAGTTTAGATATCTTTTGAGCGATGCCTGTTTTAGCCATATATGTTTTTTTTTTTACTTGTAGACTAAATGTTCTTTAACTATTTACTGTAAGCCTTTAGGTTGTATTATGAACATGTCTTTTGTTAGGTTTCCTCTATGAGATGGTGACTTGCCCACAATTAACAAGTTCTACTGCAAGCTTCATATCTGATTAAGTCCATTGAATGATGGCAAAGTTCTAACCTTTTCTCTTTACTTTCTGTCTATTTAATTTATACAGATTCTTGCTTTGCTGTAAACTGTTGTCAAAAGACCATATCCATAACTTATGTGGATGTATTGACAGGCTCAATACATATGACACATAATGGTCCATTTCTCTAAACCTTAATCAGTTTATTTATAAGACAGTATCTTGATTTAACTGTGTCTTATGTTTAAGTGTTTAGTGTATGCAGGATTTGTCAAAGTAAGCAGCACTGCTGATGTTTATAAAGGAATTCAACAAGTAGATTGCAGTGCTGATAACTATATGGATATGCTGATGACAATGCTGATGACCAAGAGAATTTGCCAAGGATTCTTGACTGCTGACACACAAAGATACTAATGTTAATTATATGATTATATGATTAAATCAATGATAATGCTTGTCTAAATTCCTATTTAATGCCTAGGCAATGGATGATTGTATGTTTTCATGTTTTTTATGATGATTTGGACAATGATACTTTGTAATTGTATGTAATCAGTTAAAATACAGTTAGTAATCGATCACATAGCAGTCTAGGTAATGGTAATTGATTAGTAATTCATGCATAGGTCTAGTTTGTCTATAAGCTAGGTTGATTGTTTGTTTAAAGTCCAATTTAAATCGCCTTTGCGTTCTTGAGACCAAGAGGAGATATGATTAGATTGTCTAACTGCTGGTTTGGGTAAATTGGGTAGACCGAGAGGAAAACAGAGTATTAGGATATGCGATTACCGGATAGGTTAGGCCGAGACGAAACCTAGTCCACTAATTTAGGGTGCTAACAAGTTAGTTAATAGGTGTCTTGGTTAGAGTTGTTATGTCTCTACTATTGAGATGGTGACTTTCCAAAAATTCATCAAGCCCTCTGCATGTCTCTTCTTAGTTAAGTCCATCTAATGATAGCAAAGTTGTAACTCTTCTCTTTATTTGTTTATATTTGTTTTCAACAGATTAATTGATGATTGTTAAACAAGGTCAAATCCACATTAAATGTGGACGCATTGACAGACTCAATATGGATGACACATTATGGTCTTGTCTTATACCATCTTGTTTATATATGTTATTTTAATTAACATATATGTTTGTCTTATTGAGTTTTGATCATCTGTGTAGGATTTGCAAGGAAAATTCGTTGCTGACAACATAATCAGGATTACTGACGAGTAGATAGAAGCAATTAAGCAAAATGAAGTGCTGACACTGAAAGGAGGATTGCTGACATGATAAGAGCCTCAAAGATTCAAAGTCAATAGTATTACTGATGAACAAATCAGTATGATTGACGAAACATTCTAGATTACGGATGAAGTATTCTCCACTGCTGATGAAGTCTCAGAGCAGTGCTGATGAAGTCTTAGAGTATTACTGATCAAGTCTCAATCACTAACATTCAAGTGTTATCCTTAACAAATGAATGCAAGTATCATGTATTGCTGACATCTCTCCATTGCTGACACTCCAGATATTGCTGATGGTTCTACCTAGATGTTGCTCAAAGTTAAACTCATTACTAATAAGTATACACAAGTGCTGACATTTAGAATCAATTGCTGATGAGTATTTAGCTTGAAGATTGCTCACAAAGTATCAGAATGCAGTCTGCATTGCTGATGATCAAAGTCTATGTTGCTGACGTTCAAATTATTTGTTGCTGATGAAGAAAAGTTCTTGTGCTGATGACAAATGACTTAGATATATTTCTATTTGTAGATTGTTGTAATGATATCACTTATATGACGTGTATAACTGATGTAACGTTAAGTCTGTTATTTTGGTTAGCGCTTTACAGTTAGAGCTGTTAGGTTAGATTTGACTTTGCCTATAAATAAGCCTGTCATAGAATTACTGTGTATGCTTTTTGGACGCTTTTGCATTTTGCTTTTCACACACACATTTACACACACTTTTGTAATTCTGTGATCATTGAAGATCAGATCTAATTAAATTGCTTTGAATATTCAATTTCATCTGTTCATTTACGGTTCTATTAATTATGTCTTGAATATTAATTACAACTGTGATCGTTTTTTGTTTTGAGTTAGATCTATATCTTAGCTTGAATCAATTACCTGTTTCCGCCTAGTAATTGATTAAAATCACATCTTATTGTTTAGATCCGATCGATCTTGACAACTGGTATCAGTACCTTGTGCTAGATATTTTGATTTTCACGTAAAATCAAAATCTGAAGTTGTAATTTCTGCGATCAAAAGCTGATCATAGCTTAGAATCGTATAGCTGAGTAAAATCTAATTCAAATCTGATAAATTCGTCAAACAAATTGACATGGATTGATCTACGCATGTGTTTTAATGTGTGTTATAATAAGATTTATAGCTATCAATTGTCAGTTCTTTTGAAGCGTATACGATTACCTATCAACTTGTTGATTAGTAATCGGTTTGATCGAAGAAATTGTAAGTCGATTCACAAATTTCTGTCTCAACGTGAAAACCGTTATTTTAGGGTTTACTTCATTGATTTCCGATTTTCTTGAATAGGTCTCGAATCAGTGTTACGAGCTTCCCTATTGATTTTGTAGTTGATTTGGATAATATTTGGATAATCAGATTGTTAATTCAGACAGTAATCCGTAAAATCATCATTGATTTTGACAATTTTTCTGTGTTCATTAATTGCTTACAATTTTGATTATCTAATCAACAATCAATTAATTCTAACTCAAGGAGCTTACTAATCTAACTTGATTAAGCTGTATTGGTCTGTTTGGTTGGGCAAATCCGGACTAGGATATTAGATCCAGAATTAACAACCAAATCATAATCTCAGATAAAATCAACAAATATACAATATGGATCAACAGAATACTCCATCTGTTTCTGTTTACTCTGAATCAGGTTCATACGGAGCAAAGCCACCAATGTTGAAGAATGCTGCTGATTTCTAGAAATGGAAGCTTCGATTTCAAAATCATAGTGACAACATAGATCCATAAATGTGGTTCTCCATTAGTGGTGGTCCTTATGTTTCAATGGAAATGATAAAGTTAGACATTAAGGCATATGGTACTGTCAAGTCAGCACTACCAATGGAAATTCTGGTATGTGTGAAGGATTTTGAGATTGCAAAAGCTTGTGGGATCAGTTGGAAGTCATGTTTGCTGGCAATGCTCAGGTGAAGCGAATGAAGATAGACAATTGGTAGATGATGTTTGATAATTTTAAACATATTCCTAGTGAAACTGTTACTGAACAGATCCACAGGTTTGTTCAATTGATAAATGAGTTGAAAACCTTTGGAATTAAGAATGATAATTATGACTTAAATGTCAAATTGCTGAACACACTTCTTGAAAGTTGGAGTGAAAATGTTACTTTCATAAAAAACCAAAGACCTGGATGATATCAGAACTGAATAAATGATTGCTAAGTTAGAAATTGCTGAACACACTTCCTGAAAGTTGGAGTGAAAATGTTACTTTCATCAAGAACCAAAGATCTGGATAAATCAGAACTGAAGAAATGATTGCTAAGTTGGAAGCAATTTACATGGATGTCAAAGCGAGGATGTCAACTACTCATTTAGGTCAATATAAATTTGTTAAAAATGCTAGTGTACAAGCTTTGGTTGTTGATGAAAACAAAAATGGTTCACAGTACACTGCTGATGACACAACTGATTTTGATGCATACTCAACACCATCCACACATGTCTCCTCACCATCACCTGCAACTCCAACTGAAGCACAAAATGGTTTTTCTGTTAAAGTTAACTCTGAAGATCAACAGGAGATTTGTAAAGCCTTCATTGCAAATTTTGAGTGCTTTACTGCAAGCAGCCTTGCTAGAACCCAATTTACTCAACATGATCTAGAAGAATTAGATCCAAAAGATGTTGAAGAAATGGACATCAAATGGCAAATGGATATGGTGGTTCTAAGAAACAAAAAATTCTGGAAGAAGTATGGACCAATGAAATTTGACTCTGAAAAGAAAAAAGTGGGCATTGACATGGACAAAGTCACATGCTACAATTGAAATCTTTTTAGCCATTTCTCCAGAGATTGTAAAGCTCCAAGAGATCAATCTAGCTATCAAAGCAACAAATCTGCACCCATCACTCAACCTGCTGAAACAACTTTAAATTCAAAGGCTCTAGTAGCTACAAGCAGCAGTGATGATTTTGACTGGGGAAAATATGCAAATGAGTATGATCCTACTCAAGCCATGATAGCTGTTGAAGATGACTTGCCTGAAGGAGCCAAGGAGCCATTTCTTGCATTAATGGCATTGGGTACTAAGGTAATAAAGCCCTGTTCAGATGGATGTAAGATCAAACATGAAGTTACCAAACATCATATCTCTGATCTACAAAGAGATTTAAGTCAGTGCATATTTGAGGAGAAACAGTGGAAATCTAATAAGCAATCTCATGAAGTTAAAATCAAATCACTTTTACACGATAATGAACAACTTAAAACTGAGAAAATTCTTTTACAAAAAGAACTTGATGAAGAACTTGTAAAACTGACAAAAGCACTATCAGATTCAAAGTTGAAAACTTTGAAACCTCCTCAAAGCACTTAAAATCTTTGTTATATTGTCAACTTCAAGGTAAATCAAAACCTGGCATAGGCTTTCATGAAGTCCCACCTCCTTATAATGCAAATTATACGCCTATGCCAGAGTCAATGACCTCAAAAGAAACAGAAAGTTGTTCAAATGCTAAAGAAACAACAGAATTAAGCACAAAATCCATGGACTACAATCAGTACTCCTTTAAAAACTTTGTGCTTGCTAGTTCCTTAGTGATGAAACCAACAATTTGAAATCAACAAAATCTGTTAAAAGTGAAGTACCCAAATCTCAAGCAAATGTGCTACAATCTGATACTGAAGCTTCAAAATCAAATTCTAAAACTTCAGAAACAGAGTTTGTCAAATTACCAAAACAACCCATCGTTGTCTCTAAATCGAAAACGTATAAATTGAAGGTGATCTCTGTCGTTTCAAGGGTCGACTTCTTCATCAATATTGGTCGAATTTTGGAGCTCTAGCTGTTGGGACATTCAAGTTTGGAGCTTGGAAGATTTTGGTTAGAGTAATTATTTGTTTTGATACGTTTGACTTTCATATTTGATCATTGACTTTGAGATATTCAATTTGTTTTCTGTTTTTCACGACTAAGATGATTATATGAGTTTATATATGATTGTTGCTTCTGTTTTGATTATTTTTCTTGGCTAAATTCATTGTAGTTGCCTAGGTATGTCATGATTGCATGTTTTGATTGTAGTTAGCATTGATTTGGATAATTATTCACCATAATTGATTAATAATAGTTAAAATACAGTTAATAGTTGATCACATAGCAGTCTAGGGTGATATAAATTGGTACTAAATTTGTCCATAGACATAGTTTGTCTTAATTATATTGATTGGGTGCTAATTAGCTAGTTTATGTTGTCTTTGCAACTTTGAGACCGGGAGGGTATAAGTTTAGGTTATCTAGCTGTTAGTTTGGGTTAATTGGGTAGACCGAGAGGATAACCTAGTTAATTAGGCTA
>WOUH02008518.1:0-17353 GCA_009936405.2 Stevia rebaudiana
AGAAAAACCAGTGTAAGAGTTAAATCGTTTATATTTTCTTAATTATCTGATATAGCACATCCAAAGGATGGCGCTCGTTTTAAATCCACCAGTCCATCGTTTGATCTGCGCATAAAGGTTGAAATAAACCTGCTAAAAAAATAAAAAACAAAAAAAGAATCAAGCTTATGTGTCGTACTATTCGGTTAACCGCCAAACTGAGACACCTCTGACTGAAATTCAAAATAAAAAAATAAAATAAATGCAAAATGCTCATACCATCACTCATTTAGTGTAGTGGTATTTCTCTGAAATTTCAGAATAGGAGTAGATGATATTCCTTATTTGTGTGATTGTCCATATTTTGACTAACCCGTTTAGAACTTAAATTGTCACTATTAGGAATTTGATTGTCAGTGTTTGGATTTAAAAGGATAAATATATTTGCAATCACATTAGCATATTATCTGTTTTGAAAAAGAAATGTATTGTTATAAATCAGTTGTGTAATTGTGATTCCATGGTATAGGGCTTCTTCAGGGATGAAAAAGAGTCAAGTGTAGGGATGTTTGATGTGGTGTGAACACATCTTCTTTTCCGAGTCCTTTTTATTTGTATTTTGAGTCTTTTATCTTTGTTTTTAGTTAATTTATCGTTGTTTTCCATAATCCATGCTTATACTTAATCTGATCGTATTTTGCAGGACCAGCATGGCTACGCGCCACGCGCAGCCATTGAACCCCACCTGGCGCGCCGCACGATGGTTCCCTAAAGCAGTTTCGGGGTCTCAACTATCTTGACCTACGCGCCACTCACCCCTAATACCCTGCGCGCCACGCGTAAGGGTCCATTACCGAGAAAACCCTAATTTTTAATATATATAGTTCGGTTGATCCAATAGATTTGGGGTTGATTCCAGCCGTTTCTCTAGACAATTTTGGACGAGGAATTCATAGGAAGCTTAAAGTTTGGATCTTGATTCGGTTTAGTCTTTCAATTTAGTTAATTCTTGTTTATTTTAAACATTGTTCTTGTTTGATTCATTGTTTTCTTGTTTGTTTCTGCTATTGAACGAATTGAGAATATTATTTGCTACTGTTTTAATGATAAAGATGATTGCTTTGAATGATTTGATGAGTATGTTAGGCTAAAATCATTAGAGTTGCCTAGGATGTGATGATTGTATGATGTTTGCTTGATTTTTGGTTGATTGAACTATGATCCACTGTTTGGAACTGTTCTTAGGTAAAATCCCAGCCTCTAATTAGTTATACTTGTATGAACTTGCCTGAATTAACCATAGTTAGGTCTAGATTCCGTGTGTCTATAGCAGTTTTGGTGATTTGATTATGTGTTATATCTAGTAAGTTAGGGTTATACATCCTTGTCTTAGGATTAGTTGGTCTATTGTTATAGGATCCTTGTCTTAGGAGTTTATAGTCTTTAGCCAATCGAGTGTGATTATCTGAGTAACTAGTACCTTTTAGCTAGTAGATTGACAACCTATCTGGTTTGGGAACCTGGGAATTGGGAGGTAACATGACAGGTATCTACCCTAGGAGTGGAAGCTAACATAGGTGCTAAGTTTAGTAGACAGTCCATAGAGACCATAGACAGCTATCTACCCTAGTATCCTAATCTATAGAAACATATCCCCAAAGGTGAGTCCATGATCGAATTTGACTGCAAACTGATTACTTGATTCTTAATCATCCTAGGTAGCTGCTTTTATCTTTGACTGTTATTTGATCTATGTTATTTCCTTGTTTGCTATTATTTAGTGAAAAGACCATTTTGCGCTTAGTCTTATTTAAGTTGCATGACCTTAGGAATTCCGAGTGTGCTGTATGGTTCTGTCCGTGGGTCCTTGGACGATACTCGGTCTTGCTTGCTAAACTTCTAATTGATCTGTACACTTGTCGTATATGTGTAGTTAAGAGCATATTGATCGTTTTTATAAATTTAATTCTTGACACTGTTTTTGCATATGCTCATCACACATAAGAAAGATTGTTATGTAATTGAAAAAAAAAAGTGTGTATTTATAAATACGTTATATATGCTAATTATTAAATATGAATTGTTTGATTGCGTGATAATGACTAACTAGCTTGTTTAAAATGCTGTTTGTTAACTATTGATTCATAAATAATGTAAACATCTTATATTGTAATTGGTTATAAATAACAAGTGTTCTGGACATGATATGGTAAACTCGAAATAATTCATGTGGATATGAATTAGTTGCCAATTGTGATTGAAGTGATGACTTGCAAATGTGTGAGTATCAAGAATTTGTGTTGATATTAAGCCATGAAAATGTGGTTAATGAATAGATGTAATACCTAAATTGATCTACAAAGGTGTAGATAATAAGATGATTTAAATAAATAAATATATATATATATGTAGATAAAAATATATGTGTGCGGACTTGTTGGTTTCATTGAGTAACCGAAAGGAATTTAATTGCAAGGTTATAGAGTTATGATTCGTTAAGAACCCAAGTTGAAACACAAGTGGTGTGTACACTCAATAAATATCTAGTATGAGAATACATGCCGTACATACTAGCTACTGAAATGTATGGTGTAGTTTGGGTAAGAATGACCAATTTGCTAGTCATTAAGTTGATTGATTCACAAGTATGTTTGGAATTAGAAGTTGATTATGATTAGTGACTTGCAAAAGTGTGAGCACCAATACATGAATTTAAATTTGAGTTAATACGAAGAAGAATACTAGTAGGACTGTTGGTCATTATTTTGTTGATGACATATGTTTTTCTAGCATTATGAAATGAGTCACGTGTACTTTGCACCATGATTAAGATATTGAGATTCTGATTAGGATTATATTGTGAAGGAAATGTTGTTAGAAATAAGGATGTAAATGCCTATAATTCCTTGGAGTAATGATGAGGCTTATATTGAGCCCAAATGGTTTGTAATTGTTCTTTAATAATGTACTAATAATTAAGTAGTAAGTTGAGGATTACTTGATAAAGAATTATTTGATAATTTAGTGCAAATCTGATTTGAGATTGTGAATTGGATGATAATCATACTGGGTTGGCGGTATAATATACTATGTAGTTTAGTCGATTTGACTCAATGGGCACTAAGAGCCTAGTAAAATGTATCTCACTTGAGGAAATGTCTAGTTGATGTATCGGCTTATGTCTTATATGAGAATATGGAAGTCAATCATAAGTTGAACTATTTCGTAACGCCGATGGCTATTTTGGATAGAACTTAGATTGTTGAGGAATAAGACATCTAATTAAGTCAAGATACAATAGATGAATCGAAAATAATCCGATACCATATGCGAATCGGAAGGTGAAATGTGGAATTTACCCCTAATTATATGATGTGTAATTGAGTTTCGAGGACGAAACTTAATTAAAGGGGAGAAGATTTGTAACACCAATTTTTAGAAACTCGTGTATTAAACGCGTGTTAAGTGAAAAAAAAGTTTAAAACAAACTATGTTTATAAACTAGAGATAAATTAGTAATTAAGTATTAACTAGTTGGGTCAAGTTAGTTTGTTTAAATAAATGTGTATAAACTATTTAAATGATAACTGCAAGTTTAGGGGCTAACGTTGCCAAAGCATGAAACTCAATTTTAGGGGTTAAATGTGCACATCAGGGTCAATTATGGTCAAAATTCAGAAATTGTGTGTATGTGTGGAGAAGTTGACAAACACAAGCAGGAGAAGAGAAGGGTTCTTCAATATTCTACAATTGAGCATCAATCTTCACCAAATTCGAGTGCTAATCCAAGTTCCAAGGTTGAATCATCCTCCATAATTCATTCTAAACACTAGGTAAGTGTTAGTTTGTGCAAAATTCTCATGATGGATGAATTCTGGCTTTTTGAAGTTCTTGGATTATAATGCATTGACAAATTTAGGATGATAAAGGCTAGATAACCATGAAACTAAGCATAATTTAGTATCTAAACACTAGGATTGGTGTTAGATGATGATTATGATGTTGGAAATCATAGTATGTGTGATTGATTAGATGAATTGTATGCTTGATTATGTATAAAACATACATATGTGCATCAAATTTGACAAATTTATGTTAAAGTATTGATTTTGGACTTAACTTGGTAAAGTGGGTTTTGTAAGTAGTTAAACAATTGTAATTAGTGATAAATATGATTTATGCACATAAGGTGTTCGATGAAATATATGGAAAACATGAAATGTGTGTTAATTGTCAATTTGGATGATAATTGTGTGTATGTGTTAAAGACTAGCTTGGAATTGTTATAAACTAGATAACGGGTCAAAATGTGGTAATTAGCCTCATAGTGAATGTGTTGTTAAAGAAATTGTGACTTGATCATAGGAATCGGAAGTGGTGGTGGAACACATAGGCCCGGAAAGTTGTTAGCATAATAAACATGTTCTTCGGATCGAGGTAAGACACCCACCATTATTGAGTTGCTATGAAATGTAAATGATCCATATGCATTGTGGACATAATGGATATAAACTCAAGTATAAGTTCATGTAGATTGACCTAGTTGTAGTTTGTGATAAAAATGGTGACTTGCAAACTTGTGAGCATCGTTAACTTGGTTTGGTGATTGATCTACATAAGAAGTAGAGAAAGCTTGATTCATAGTTGAATGTGAAGTTGTTGGTTCTTGGTAAATGACCGAATGATCTACAAGGATTGTAGACTCGTGGAACCGCGTGAAACTAGTTCGATACACAAACATGTGTGCAACCAATTGGTATGAAAAGTAAAGATAAATCACATGGATTGTGAATGCCTAGTTGTGGTATGTCAAAAAATGGTCAGAAAATGACCAAATAGTCCATATGGTAGTTTGACTTTTAAAGTCAAAGTATTTGTTAGGAGCGTAGTTGAAATAGGGATGATACGCAAATGTGTGTACACCAATAATCATGCAATGAAATGGTAATTCATATGATATGTGAATACAAAGTAAAGGGTTCCTAGAAACTTGGAATTAAATGACCAATTTAGCCTTGTAGTATTGACTTTTCAAAGTCAAAGTTTATAGCACAAAATTGTGATTTATGTGCATATGATTATTTTTCTTGTTAAAGAATTGATTTTGGATTGTACATGTATGATTAGACATGTGTTTTGATAGATTGGATAAGTTCCTTATGGATTAGAAAGATCGGGATCGGAGAAGGAGGGGTAGGACACGAAAGGAAAGGGTAAATCAACTCCAGGCCGTAAGCTAGAGCTGAAGAGGCTGCAAGTCAGAAGGTTTAGACCGCATCCTACGCCCTTGCCTTTGGCAGATTTTAAGATTTTGTTTTTTGGCTCCCGATTTCGTGTTCTAATGCCCCGAATTCTTCTATAACGACCCATAAAGATTAGTGGGGTGACCTTACTTAGATCTTATGAACTAATGAGTGTTTTAAATGGGTGTTTACAGGTAATCACTAGGACTAAAGGAGAACGAGATCGGGCATGGACGTTATGGATGGAACGGAGTCTCTAGTTTGGTAAAGGAACTTGATGTGTTGAAAAATACACTCCCTTATTAGTTGTATATTGAGTCGTTATTATATGTATTGTATCATTTTGTATTTTTTTTGTTACGTTTTGTGTTTGTACTTAATTTTCTTCATATTTCTCAGGTGTTCGTAGTAAAGACAATGTTTTGAAGCTTAAACGAACAAGGAACGAGCACCCGAGGAGAAATGAGATGAACGTACAAGAAAAAAAAGACAAAAGGCTGGAAAAACAAATCCAGACGCTACTCGCAGGACAGCTTCCTGCCCCGCGTGTATCGCTTGCGCCCAGAATAAGAAGATCGACCACCCCAACTATTTTTTCCAGGGCAGTATGCTCGAGTTGTCTCCCAGCCGCCATGCTGTACTCACACACCCTTTATTTGTCAAAAAACCTAATTCTCCAACTATAAATTGAAACGGATTGGTACGGTTTTAGAGTTTGGTCCCAGAAGATAATTTGCACAATTTTGGATAAGGAAGAGGCTGGAAGATTCAAGTTTTATGCTTGGAGCAGTTTATGAGCTTAATTCGGTTTGTCTAATTTTATTGAGTGCATTGTTTTTGTTTTTTCTTGTTCAATTCTACTTCTTTTCTGTTTTGAACGATGAATACTATTTTGTATATGAGTTATATGGTTAATTTGATGATGATTGTTGGCTAAATTCATATATAGTTTCTTAGGTGATGTTGATTGCATGATTGCTTGTTATTAATGGTGTTTTAGACAATGATACTTTGTAATTGGTAGTAATAACCACATAGTAATTAGGTAATGGTAATTGTTAACTATTTCAAGTTTAGGTGTACTTTGTCTATGAACTATGTTGATGTCTTGTCTAATTTGCTAGTTTAATTTGCATTTTGCATTCTTGAGACCGAGAGGGTATAAAACTAAGTTTTCTATTGTTGGTTTGGTTAAATTGGGTGGACCAAGAGGATGACCTAAGGTAATTAGACTAGTCTTTAGCAATTAAAGTGTGAATTGGCTAATTGTTTATAGTCCTTAGTGTATGGTTTAGGCTGAGAGGAAAATTGGGTGCGGGATACTTGATTGACAGGATAGGTTAGGCCGATAGGAAACCTTATCCTTTAATTTAGGGTGTTTACAAGTTAATTTAATAGGAGTCTTTGTTATAGTGGTCCAGGCCGAGAGGATAGTTCCATAGAGGTTACTTACGCCATTAGTTAACTAGTATATAGAAACAAAATACACCAATTGTTGAGTCCAATAATCCATTATTACTTGTTAGATTGCATAATACTAGCCTTGGTAACTATTCTTTCTCATATTGATTATTTATTGCTTGTTTGCTTGATATTTGACTTTTTGACCACTTTTTAGTGAATTGACCATTTTCCCTCTACTTGACTAAGTTGCATGACCCTGCTTAATTTCTAAGTGTGCTATGGTTTTATCCGTTGAGTCCTATGACAACAATCGTTTACTTATAAGTTTACTTATAAATTTATTACTTGATATTCACACCATGATCACACACATCAATTTTTTGGCTTCGCTACCAGGGACTCATTTAGGCACTTTGAAATTTTTTAGGTCAATTTGCATAGTTTAGGTTTGTAAATATCTTACTTTATTTTATTTTATTTTGTTTACCTCCTTTTTTTTTCCTTTATACATATTCCATTCTATTTCACCATCATGGCTTATGACACCACACCACCGCCTACCATCCACCAATTATCCAACTGTAGTCGTAACGAAATTCATTCCCTCATTTTTTTACTCGACTCCATCAAAACTACATGAGACATTCCACCATATGTGATCGTCGCCCTCCTAGAACACCCTTACCAATTTGCAGGAACTAAAGGAGAGGACATCTTGTCACATATCACCCGCTTCATGCGCATCCGCAGCACATTTCATATTTTTGGTGTAAGCCAAGAGTGTGACTATGTGCGTTTGTTCGGTGGCGCTCTTACTTTGACTGTCTTGGTCACCATTCTATTACCCGCTCAGGATGATCTGAAAGACAAACTTATAGCTCGCTTTTATCCTTTATCGAAAACATCTCACCTCAAGGAGCAGATCCATTCATTCCGCATGCATCCTCATGAGCCATACTTCACGTGCTGAGACCCTTTCGAAAGCTTAATCAAATCATGTCCAATGCATGTACTAAAGGATTGGGCACACAAGGAAATATTTTATTACGGCCTTCCCTATGAAACACAAGAGATGTTCACTAATGCCGTGGGAGTATGTGTGCTCTTCGGACAACGCTCAAGTATGTGTGCTCTTCCTTGCACCAATGTAACTTTGAAAAAGTACAAAACTGACTCAAAACTCAAAACGATGCAAAAAACTGACACTTACGATACAAACTCTCCAAACGGGAGTTCCACCCGACAGTCTACCACTCATTTGTACGTAAGAGCACCCGACAGTCTACCACTCGAGGAAACGGCCTTCCCTTGAAGAAAAGCTATTTGAGGAAACGAGTCGGAGAGATGTGATAGTGATTAAACCCATAGAAAATAAGGATAGTGGATCGCCATCTTCAAAAAGGAAATCACAAGATCGGGCACAAGTTGGTGAGAGTGAGAGGGTACTTAAAAAGATTCGATTGGCAACAGGATGTTTAGAAGTCATGAGGAAAACTGGTGGATTCTTCCTAGCCAATCGCAAGTGAAGAAAGACAACCATAAATGGCGGGAAGCGGATAAAGGAGAAGCCACCAGATCGGGTAAAAATAAAACATAAATGGGGCTTGAAGACTGCTTCACACACTCTTAGGTACAAATGAGTGGTAGACTGTTGGGTGGAACTCCCGATTGGAGAGTTTGTATCGTAAGTGTTAGTTTTTTGCATCGTTTTGAGTTTTGAGTCAGTTTTGTACTTTATCAAAGTTACATTGGTGCAAGGAAGAGCACACATACTCGAGCGTTGTCCAAAAATTTCAGATCAATCCGATGTCGCAATTGGTAGAATCAAAGCGGAGAAGATAAGCGAAAATATGGATCACAAAGCAAAATATTCAAAACTTTCTGTCCGCTTATTCTAGGCGCGTCGCGTGCCTTATTCTTTCATCCCACGCGTAGCGCGAAAAATCACGGACGCGAAGTAACATTCGCAATTTTTCCGTTGATTATTTTCTTGTAATTCATTTTAAAATTTAAAAGAAGTAACGTGGAATTCTTTTAACACATCGAAACTCAAATATTAGACACACATACGTATATAGTTATATGTGTTATTGATTAATATATATACAAAAATATACATCTATATAATTTAATTAGTTTTATAAAGATTTGTATATTAAAAACAAACAATATAACCTAATTAAAATTTTGTGTGGGCAAATTGTAAGGAACGAAATTTTATATGTATTTGTTTAAGACATGGTGTCTTAAACCTAAAAACAGAAACTTGGAGGGACCTTTTCTGACCCACGAACTCCTTCTTCTTCGCCCATTCGGGTCGCTTCGACCCATCTCATACCCAAAAAAATTCATTACGCGATTACAACTCATTTCGTGAGTTGTAATCTTTGAGATACTTTCCAAATACAAAACCGAATCATATCGTGGAACAATATCACGAAATCACTCCAAACAATAGAAGATTTTGGTATTTTTGTCTACAAGGAAACCACATCTCCTAGTTTCAAACCTTAGTAAACCTATGGGTAAAAATAACCAGTCAAAATCGTGGGGTTTTGTCTTTCGAAAACACCTTTACTCACAAAACACCACATGAGTCAACTGATCGAGAGTCGTAGCTGGTGCCACCATTGACGCCGCCACACCTGCAACGGGTCATTGATCCCTGTTCTCCGCATCGTTCATCAGAGGTAAATACATTATTAGAATCGCCTCGTTTCGGTCTTTAAAACCCCTCAATCAATTTGGGGTTACAACATACAGATTCACTGATTTGGATCGAATAAAATCTAGGGTTCTTAGATGAATCTGGTTCGAATCAATGTTTAAAACAATTAAAACACGTAACTAAACTTAATATCCGGCCTGTTCCAGTGGTTAGAACCCACGCATCATATCCCCAGGGTCGCTGGTTCGAACCCCATGCCTCGTGCCCTTTTAGTTTTTTTCGTAACTTCGAGTTTTAAGCATTTAAAATACAACACACCTGTTTAATCCATAACGAATTCATTCTAAATCCGTTTTTAACCCACTTTATATCAAAATTCATCATTTTCAATTTCTGATCTAATAAAAATATAAAATGTATTTTTATTCAATTTTATAAAATAAGTTATTTAAAACTATTGATTTATAAAACTAAAAATATAAATGTATTTTCATTCAATTAAACTTAAGTTTTATAATCTGATTTATACAGCTTAAGCTTATAAAAAAATTTAGTTTTCTTTTTAAATATTATAATATGAGTTGTTTAATTTGTTATTTATATTTATATATTTAATTAAAAATAAATATAAACCAAAATGTACTAAATACTAACCATATTTATTATGTTTAGATAAATACATTATTTAGTATAACAAATAACATTTCTAAGCGAACATATACTCAATAACTATATAATCATCGCGACACAAACATTTAAATTTATCTAATAATATTTATGGTGCTATTTGAACTAGTTAGGATTATATATACTTATGCATGCCTTCATACATTTAGGTTGATTTTGATCTCGGATTACACAACTACAATCTAGTTATAATTTTGGATTGCTAAGCAAACAGTGAGTATTTTCTACCTTTTTCCCGCTATTTACATTTTCGGGCTGTTACATATGTCACGTATTCAAATTATTGCTTTATGACTTGATGAACTGCATGTTGTGTGTTTACGTACTATTTGAATTAATTGTCATACATCATTCATATTCACGAAAGTGTTTTATCCCTCTACATATTCAGAAATATACATAAGAGTGTTTTATCTCTTAATCAGGCCAACACAAATGAATAAGATTTGATTATCTTAATTGTTTACTTGAGGCTAATCAGTTCCATCAATACATTTATCATGATTCATATAAACCTTAGATCGCATAACGATTCCGCCGTAGGTTGGGGTGTGACACGTATCATGATTCATATAAACCTTACTCGAGGCTAATCAGTTCCAGCAATCGTATCACGCTCCGACGATTCCGCCGTAGGTTGGGGTGTGACACGTGAGGCTGCCCTCATTTTGTAACTCGTACGGTGACACGCGCAAGGGGACCTTCACCAGTCGTGCAACACGTGTAGCTTTTTCGGGTGAAGGAGCTAATCTTTGACACCCTAGGTGGTACGCGCAGCTTCAATCCCCCCTTACGCGCGATACGCTTGGATTTAGGAAACCTATTTTTATATTATAAGTGTGGGGATCTGTTTAGGTGATTAATACCCAATCTCCATTTCTTCCACCTCACCAGATCCACACTCTTCATTTTATGGTTTCAACTTTGGGGTTTATGATGTGTCTTGGTTGATTATTGGAGGACTATTTGATGGTTATGCTTGTGATGATGTAATTAATTATTCTTGTTTATTTTTATACGTCACATGTTACTTACGGTATTTGTCTAGTTCGTGCTCTGTATCTTAGTTTTTATTTTTGCGATAAGCTACGACACATTTTGAGAGCGGTATTGTGGAACGCTCAAGTCTTCACACCACCCATGGAATTGACTCAAGTGATTGTTGGAATTCTTCACGATATGTCAGGGGAGTCCTTTCCGATTAAAATTTCTCTTTTATTTATATTCTATATGCTTTTATTTTTGTATTGTCCATCTCTACGTTGGGAAAAATGTATAACTGAAGTGGGGGATGGAAAACTACGTTTTGAGTCAGTTTTTTTGTAAATAATTAAAGTCTTTTTGTAGAAAATCCATTTTTTTAAGAAGTCAGAAAAGTCCTTGTGAAAGTCTGGTTCCTTTAATGGGAAATGGTAAATACAACAAACTTTTGATTTTATTTTTTGAGAAGTTGTTCATATTTTACATATAATTTGTGATATGTGAGTAGATCCAACCGACAATTAGAATTTCTCATAATTGAATTAATAAACATTAAATTAACATATATTTTGTGTGTTTTCATCTATTTAGGTTTTTGATTTGAAACTGCTTAGTAATTAGGGAAAACTATAGAAAACTTAAAAACATTATTATTGCTAATTAACTAATTTGGCACGTCCAAAGCGGCTTAAAAACCACCACTCCAATGTTTAAGCTGATCATAGCTAAGAATAAAATGTATAGAATAAATGGGCTGCAGCTTATGTATCATACGCCGAGTCACAACTTGGTTGAAATACCACAAAGTTCTGTCCTAAATAAAGAAAATGTGCTAAAATGAAAAAATATATTAAAATGAAAAATGCTCATACATTCACTCATTCACATCCAATGACGGATCTAGACATCTGGATAGGGTGCATCCACTATCCAAAAATTTTTTTATCCCGTACATTCAAATTGAAAAAAAAATCACAATTAGTAAAAAAATTAATAAATTAGGTTATAAAAGTACATAATAAATCTCTCCTTTTTGGCATGTCATCTATTGAAATCGAGTCATTATATCTTCTTCTTTTACTTTATCAAATGTATCGTTTTCGACCACACAAATAAGAGCACCGTTCAAAAACTGGTGCGGTTTTTTTAACTACATTTATTTCATTGTTTAAACGTGAAGCTTTATGTAATATAAAGAAAAGAATCCATAACTTTAGATCACAATATAATGTTAGAAATATGTGTTTGAATGAGATGTCTCATATGTGCCTAAGTGGGTTTTACATTGTCGCACATTGGTGGGGTGAGCACAAAATGGTTGGTTTATAAAGATAAACCCCATAATGTGTTTCAAGGTCTTGTGATGGGTTTTACCAAAGGTCTTACCCACGTGCATGGGGGGGGGGTGCAAAAACGAGTGTTGGATCCAAATTTATTTAAACCAACGCGTCGCATGTACGACCTACGGACACGAATGCAGCCCCGAAAACCCTGATTCGTGACAGGAGGCTTTTTTACATATTTATAAGTAGGAGTAGATGATATTGCTTAGTTGTCTCAGATCCGTATGTATTGATTCCCTTGAACTTAAATGTCATGATTTTAAGTTTTAATTGTCGGTGCTTGGGTTTAAGTGGACAAACATATGTGCAATCACAATTTGTGTAATTAGATGTTTTGAAATGAAATGTTTTAAAAAATCAACTCTTAGTTATGATTCCATTGTAAGGACTTTTTTAGGGATGAAAAAGAGTTAAGTGTGGGGATGTTTGAGTGTTGTAAAACACACTACATTCTACGTTGTATATTGAGTCGTTTTTATGTAGTTTTGTATAGTTTTGTATTGTTTGGGTTACGTTTCGTGCTCGTACTTAATTTCATCATATTTATCAGGTGTTTGTAGTAGAAACGATGTTTTGGAGCTTAAACGAACAAGGAAAGAGCATCCAAGAAGAAACGAGACGAACGTATTAGATTTAAAGTTAAAAAGCTGAATTTCCTACTTCATGCGATGCGCGTAAGAAACCCTCTTTCCCCGTGCGTATCGCTCGCGTCCCAGAAAAGGATTTCGACCACCACGACTATTTTATATGGGGCGGTACGCGCAATCCTCCTTCTATCCGCCGCGCGGTACGCGGACGTCCTTAATTAGTCTTAAAACCTAATTGTTAAACTATAAATTAAAATCAATCCCAAGGGTTTTAGATTTCGACTTCTGAAGTAATTTTGAACGATTTGAGGAGAGGAAGCTGCTGCAATAATCAAGTTTGGAGCTTGGAAGCTAGGTTTTAGTAGCTTAATTGGTTGGTTTTACAATGTTTAGAACATTACACTTAATTGATTTATTTGATTCTTCTTTGTTTCTTCTATTTGAACGATGTCTACAGTTTATTTAATGATAATTGTGATGATTGCAATGAATATGTTTGGCTAATTTCGTATATAGTTCATGTAGATTAACCTAGTTGTATTTTGTGTTAAAAATGGTGACTTTCAAACTTGTGAGCATCGTTAACTTGGTTTGGTGATTGATCTACATAAGAAGTAGAGAAAGCTTGATTCATAGTTGAATGTGAAGTTGTTGGTTATCGGTAGATGACCGGATGATCTACAAGGAGTGTAGACTCGTGGAACGACTTGGAATTAGTTTGATACACAAACATGTGTACAACCAATTGGTATGAAAAGTAAAGATAAATCACATGGATTGTGAATGCCTAGTTGTGGTTTGTCAAATAATTGTAAGAAAATGACCAAATAGTCCATATTCTAGTTTGACTTTCAAAGTCAAAGTATTTGTTAGGAGCGTAGTTGAAATAGGGATGATACGCAAATGTGCGTACACCAGTGATCATGCAATGAAATGGTAATTCATATGATATGTGAATACAAAGTAAAGGGTTGCTAGAAACTTGGAATCAAATGACCAATTTAGCCTTGTAGTATTGACTTTTCAAAGTCAAAGTTTATTGCACAAAATTATGATTTATGTGCATATGATTATTGTTCTTGTTAAAGAACTGATTTTGGATTGTACATGTATGATTAGACATGTGTTTTGATGGATTGGATAAGTTCCAGATGGATCAGAAAGATCGGGATCGGAGAAGGAGGGGTAGGACACGAAAGGAAATGGTAAATCAGCTCCAGGCCGTAAGCTAGAGCTGAAGAGGCTGCAAGTCAGAAGGTTTAGGCTGCCCCAACTATTTTTTCAGGGCGGTACGCGCGAGTTGTCTTTCAGCCGCCACGCGGTACGCAGACGCCCTTTATTCGTAAAAAACATAATTCTCCAACTATAAATTGAAATTGATTGGTACGGTTTTAGAGTTCGATCCTAGAAGATAATTTGCACAATTTTGGATAAGGAAGAGGCTGGAAGATTCAAGTTTGATGCTTTGAGCAGTTTATGAGCTTAATTCGGTTTGTCTAATTTTATTGAATATAATGTTTTTGTTTTTTCTTGTTCAATTCTACTTCTTTTCTGTTTTGAACCATGAATACTCTTCTGTATATGAATTATATGATTAATTTGATGATGATTGTTGGCTAAATTCGTATATAGTTGCTTAGGTGATGTTGATTGCATGATTGCTTGTTATTAATGGTGTTTTGGACATTGATACTTTGTAATTGGTAGTAATCAGTTAAAATACAAACATTAATTAACCACATAGTAATTAGGTAATGTAATTGTTAACTATTTCAATTTTAGGCCGAGAGGATAATTCCACATAGCTTACTTACGCCATTGGTTAACTATTCTAAAGAAACCAAATCACCAATTGTTGAGTCCATGTATTACTTGTATGATTGCATGATACCAGCATAGGTAGCTATTCTCTTCTCTATTCATTGTTTGATTGCTAGTTTGCTGCTTTTTTACTGTTTGACTGCTTTCTAGTGAAAATACCATTTTGTCCCTAGCTGACTAAGTTGCATGACCCTTCATTATTCTGATTGTGCCTGTGATTTTGTCCACTTAGTCCTTAATTACACGCCATTTGGTCTTTCTACTCACACTACAATACGACCGGTACACTTGCCTTTTTGTTTGTTTACTTGATCATTTACTATAAATATTATTACTTGAGTTTTCATGCCATGATCACACACATCACACTAACCTCTTAGTTTGTTTCAATGTTGCAGTAAAGAAAGATAACGAAACAACTTCTTTGTTCAATTTTTGTTGCTGTGAAGAATGAAAATGAAGATACTTCTAATTGTGAAAGACAAGAGTGAAGACTTATGGTTTAAATCATATGCTTTTATATAAATTGTATTGATTGTTAAAGTTATAGTTAGTTTTGTGTAAAATTGTATTGTAATTTGTCGGTTTCCTATATCTAAAGAGAGTCTCATCATTACTATATATCATATTTTTAATAGAAAGTGAACTCATCTCCTAAATAAAGTTAATGTGTAGATATATCATAATGTTAGTATCTATGTTTATTCTATAAAAAAAATTGGAAGACTCGTAAATTAAAGTGTTTAATTTAAATTCACATTTTAAAATATGTTTTGTTGTTGAGGAAAAGGTCCATTTCTATTCGCATACACTTACTTATCTATGTTTACACGACACTTGGATACAATTAGTAACTGCATTTTACCATTAGGGAATACCTTTTACGTTAATAAATGGCTAGTTGTTTGTGGTATGAAAAATAGTTTAGCTGATAAAATATAAGATAGTAAGTGAAATGTCAATATTGGCATACATTGAATTGTCCACAGCGAGATTTTAATCAACATTTTAGATTTCTTAAAATCTACGTTCAAATATGACAACAATTGAATACCTGTTGTAACTGGCTTTTTCATTAAATGACTTCTTCTTTGTGGTGCATGTTTGACCTGATGGATCGTATGCAAATATAGTTGATGTTGATGAACGAAATACCAACAATGAATTTTAGTAGACACAATTAGCAAACCAACGTCATGAATGTTGAATGGTATGTGGCTGATATAAAAGTTGACGTACCATAGTGTAGGACATTAAATATTTTAAATGCGAAAACCTTCAAGCTAATTGGCACAACGTCCACTAAAATACAAATAGTGGCAGGCGTACTTTGTGACACAAAATCGAAGAGCTGAGTATGCCAGCTAGATAGTAAATTTATTATTGCTGACCAAGTAACGAGTCGTGATCTTGATTCTAGAGTAGTTTATCATAGTAAAGTCATGATAATAGCTTCCTTTGACGAATCATTTTAATTCTTTAGAACACCAAACTTGGATAGCTGCTGGATGGAAGAGAGTCGTCTTATCCTTTCCCTTTTTTCCCATTTTTTCTCACTTTCACGTCAATGACACATCATCTTTCCATACTTTTTCTAGTTTTCTCATCTTGCACAGTGTCATCTTACTTTCCTTACTTTTCCACCTCAATCACACATTTAATATTAATATCAATAATTTGATATTTTAGATCAATCTTTTTTCATAATTCAAATAAAAAATACTAATTAAATAAATAAGACGATAAATAAAAAATACAATCTCGCGTTTACGCTCGAGGGCCAGTACTTGTAATGTCGGCTCTTGGTATATTGCATGGTCTCTCGTAAAAAAATCAATGTCTTTTTGCTTTTGTTTCTCATGCAATGCTTTTGTTTTTGTTTTATGAACTCGATACGTGGATCTTTTTCCTTTGTATTTCACATATTTCTTCCTCGTGCATGCGACTAAATTAAAGAAATAAACAAAAGAAAAACATCATATACTTTAAGGAAATGAAAAAAATTTAGAAATGGAAATTTTCTATAGAAATGTTTAACTGGGTTAGCCATGGGATCAACTTTTTATATAAATGAAAAAAAAAAATTAGAGAGTTTTACGTATGAAATGGCGGAGTATTTGAAGCGATCGAACATACGAGTAGCCAAAATTATAGACGTTAGCTATCCCAGTTAAACATTTCTATAAAAATTACTCACTAATTGTTTCTTCAAATACTGACTAATTGTTTCTTCATATGAATATTTTGTACTCCGCCATTTTGTATGAAATGGCGGAGTATTTGAGAGGACTCCGCTGTTTCCACCGTTTCAAAGACGTTGGCTACTAATTCTTTCTTCATATGATATGAGCATTTTGTATGTTTTAAATTATTACAAACAAAAATAAAACATGCGAGTCTAGAAAAATTATTTTTCACAAACATTTTACTTTCACGTCCATTTGTGTGTTAACAGTTGTTTTGCTCCGATATACACTTTTAAAGTCAACAATTCTATCTTATGTCTGGGTCAAAAGATATCTTAACCACTTAAAAGGTACGTGACATGTGATGTGTGACATGTAAAATTTCAAAATTTAATATAAAACACTTTGGTGCGTATGGGCCCATTTTTTTTTTCTATATCATACCTGTAATAAT
>WOUH02008544.1:0-17351 GCA_009936405.2 Stevia rebaudiana
TTGACTCGATCCTGCTGTTGTTGTGCTGACCCGGTTGGTTAACACCGACCGCTGCCTGGACCGGCCGGAGGTCGGGGCCCGGGGAGCGGGGTGTTACATGTTATTATATGATAAATCTTATATGGCCTAAACCGCCGACCCGACCCGACCCGTCGACCCAACCCGAACCGTAAAATTATTGTTTTTAGTTTTATGTATTGGAGCATACAAAAAAGTGAACACGTTAAAAAAAAATTCTGGATCCGCCACTGAACAAACATCACCTAAATAAATAAAATAATCCAATAACACTTTTCTTAATTTGCTTGTAGTGTTGATACCACATAGTCTGAAGGAGTATACCGAATTACCAATTATATCATAAAACTCCTTCAACTATAAATTTTCATCAAATCATCCCGATGAACTTCAAACAATTCAATAATATTGTGATTGCTTCTTGTATGCCAATAAGTTTATTCATGAATCACATCAGAAGGTAAATCGATTGCATTCGTTAACCATGGAGCACATAATTTACGATTCTTTTAATGAGTTTTTTTCTCAAAATCTTATAAACATCATTAGAGACTCAATTTAAACTGTTCAAACGTCGACCTACAAACACAAATCTGTAAAACTCACGGAAAGGAAGATACATCAAACGACGTGATCAGCTTTATATTTCTAACAATTACGAAAACACTACAAATTTGAAAAAAAAAAAAACAAACAAACTGTTGGCCCAGACTCTTAATCAAAAAATAATACGAACCAAAAAACTCTTGGTGATTGATCAAACCTGATCAACTTTTGTATATAATAAAACCGGGACAATTACAATGACTCCTTAGACCCCTATTTATAACCAAACAATTATAATACTACTCAAACTAGAAAACCAAATAAACAATTAAATAAACCTAATAAACATTACAAATTAAAAACAACTCTATAATTATTTATATACCAAAGTTTAATTTATCTCGTGCTTATCATCAAGATTCAGAATTATCTTCATTACAAACCACTGATCTAAACATATATACACAAATCTTGAATCCTTCAAGTGCGGGAATTGAAGGAGAAGAATGAAGCCAAAGAGTGAGCTAGCCCCAATACAATCGCTACTTTCACTTGACCTCTCACCGGAATCCGACGACAATGAGTTGATCGGAAATTTTTAACGGCGGTTGATCTTCTTACTCCGGCCATCTGAAGATTATGTGTTTGCTATAAACAGTATCTCTCACTGATTGTAATGGTTGTTGGTTGGACTTTGGTTTCTCTGATTTATATAAATCGTTGTTTCATATATGCCCCCTATTTTCAAGAATATTACAAGCAACTTTAATCTACTTTTGACAGGTATATTGACCATTTTGACACCACTTTTTCTTTCTATTTTTCTCGTTTATTGAAATTCCTTAACTAAAGTTTTACAATATTTATATTGTTTATATTATGCCCTGAGATATGCTAGTTTAAAACATGTTTATTTTTGAGCTAATTTATTTTAGTATTTTACAATTCTTATTTTTATATTTCATCAATATTGTTTTGCACTTCACCCATTAATTTCCTTAACGGTATTAATCATTTGATTTCTCATCATGAAAATCTCTTTAGTGAAAGATGACGTGTACTATTAAGTTTAGCATGATCTTAGTTTGAATTTTTTGCACATAAAACTGCTTACACCAAGATTTTACTCTTGAAGTGTCATACTAAAGTATTAACTTGTCTCATTTTTAAGTGAGCATATAACCTTTAGAGTTTATATAAACCACAATACACTCTTTTTCTGTGGTTTGTTATTTCTTTTTCAAAATCAGCCTGAAGTGCATGCAAACATATATATAGAAAGTCTAGAATTTAGTTTGGGACAAATATATAGTAAGTGGAGTGTTATTACCACTTTTGACCTCAAATTTAACATTTGATGTCATTTTAATCTATTTTTTAATAACTAATGACTAAACACATGTCGACTATTATATAAAATAAATATTTCGAATATTAAACAAAATATTAATTTGAAAAATAATAAATAAAAATTACGGCCAGAAATATATGTAACCTACTTAAAATAAATGAAAAGGTTGAGCAGAAAAAAATAAGGTAATACTTAACTATACTAATAAATGAAAAATAAGGTAACACACTTATCATTGTTAAGTTTGAGTAGAAAAAATTGAAAAATTAGACGTCTTAGGGGAGTGCACCTGTCTATTAGATATCAATAACACCCACTAAACTTTAATAAAGTAGGACTAATTATGGGAGTGTTATTCCTATATACTTTAGAAGCAAGTGGACAAAAAAACCTTTGTCATAAGAATCACGTGGAAATTAAATATATATGCACCTGCGCAGCCTGCCTCCATACAATTAATCTATCATCGGAGAATATACAACTATAACTATGTTTGGTAGCCCCTTTATCTCTTAATGATTACATAGTCTACCTTTGAATCGGTAAGCGTCAATATTGGTTGTTTACACCTTTTAATGTTTCAGACAACCTTTAAATGGATAAGTTTTATAAACATACTGAAAGATTTAGATACTAGCTTTTTATAAGTCAGACTTTTTCATGGTTCAACACAATTTTACCAAACAGCTCCTAACTTATAGCCGATCAAGAAAAGTCTTTGTTACAAGTGTCTCTCGTTAGAAAATTAAAGAGTTGTATTAAAGTAGTTAACCTTATTTAGTTTGGTTTGAAAAAGAAATATTTTCGTTGTTTTCTAAGACCAAACTCAAACATACTAAATCTAATTTTAAATTATATACCAAAATACTTGCTATGAAATTAGAACCTTCACCACTTAAGAGTCATGACACACCAAACAATAATCTTTCGATAAACAGGAAAAGACATAAAGATATAAATAATATCACAACTGATGGAGTAATACAATATTAAATTGTCACATAATTCAGGTGGAAATAAAGACAATTATATTTACTTTGTTATTGCCACTAACCGGCTGCTAATGTAATTTATTTATTTAGTTATTTTATATAAATGGATATCAAAGCAAAACTATTGATAAATAGAGTATGGGGAATATCGATTAGAGAATGAAGGTAAACCTTTTTGCAAAATATCCAAAACTAACAAAATCGATTTAACTAATTCCAAATCACATCATAAGTGAAATCGGTTGCATCCTTAACCATAAACCATGGAGCATAGATTTTACGAATCAATACATGGGGTTTTCATCCAATATTATGAACATCATGAGGGACTCAATCAAATTTTAATTGTTCAAACGTCATTAAACATTCAAGCACAAATCCAAAAAAATTACGGAAAGGAAGACACATCAAAGAATTGTGAATTTGTGAATCAACACTATATTTCCATCAGTTAACAACAAAACACTGCAAATTCGAACAAACAAACAAACAATCCACTGATCTGAACATATATACATACTCTCTCTATCTGGTAAAATTGTGAGGAGGTGGTTGATCGAGATTATCAATTGCGGGAATTGAAGGAGAAGAATGAAGCCAAAGAGTGAGCAAGTCCCAATACAATCGCTACTTTCACTTGACCTCTCATCGGAATTGGACGACAATGAGTTGATCGGAAATTCTTAACGGCGGTTGATCTTTTAACTCCGGCCATCTGAAGATTATGTGTTGGTATAGGAAAGGGACTCTGTTACTGATTGTAATTGTTGATATGAAATTTGGTTGGTTTGATTTATATTTATATAAATGAGTTTCACATATGCCCCCCGGTTTTAGCAATATTACAAGTTACTTTAAGCTACTTTTGAGAGGTAATATTGACCATTTTGACCTTCACTCATTTCCCACTACTTTTCTTTTTATTTTCCTATTTTATTTTAGTTTATACTATGCAATTAGATATAGTGGTTTGTAACATGTTCGCTTGAGAACTAGTTTAGTTTGGTATTAACTCCAAAATTTTACTCTTAACGTGTGATAATAAAGATTTAAATAGATGTTTAGAAGCCTACTGTGATACCTCGCTTCCCGGCCCCCGGTCTCCGACCGGTCCAGAGGGCTGTCCGGTCACTAATCGGGTCAGATCAATAGCTGGACCGAGTCAACTTGTTTATAATACGCAACTCGGATTACACCAAACAAACCATTTATTCATAACATCAAAGTATATTACATGTGCGGAAGCAAAAGTTTACAATACATATGATATCCATACAATATAACATCTATTAAACACAAAAGATGGCCCCAAGTCCTGTCCCTTGATCCATGTTTTAGATACCTGATATTACATTGGTTGAAAAACTCAGCTTTCACTGGTGAGTTCATAGGTTTTGATAAACAGTAAAACCTTTGTTAGTTCATTATACACATTGTCATTAGTATAATGAAGTCACGATACTGCATTATACTACTTGCAAAACTGAGGAACAGTCAGTTTCCAGTTATGTTTGTTATTACCATATCTGTCTGGCACCGAAGCGAGATATGCATGAATGCGCGTAAAGGTTACCGTAACAACTATACGGGGTTACCGCATGAGATCATATAGATGAGGATCAATAATGAATGCGCGTAAAGGTTACCGTAACAACTATAACCGCATGAGGTTTATCAGACTCAGTAGTACTACCCATTATTACTCACTCAACCCAGTGTTAACGGTCTAGAATCTATGATGTCAGCTATGTAATAACAGATAGTATTATGTGAACAATGTAATCCCACCCCGTACTGCAAAACAAGTAAGGTGACAAAAGGGGCTATGAACTCACGTGATAATAGTCGAGGAGAATAGATAATAAGAGAAGAAAGTAGTGAGAGAGTCCACGATCCTTGATCTTGATCTTCGAGGGTCTTGAGAGTTAGGGCGATAACCTCCGTAGGTTTCTGGTTAGCTGATAGATCCGAGCGAGGATCGAATGAATCGATCGATAATCTTTATCAGAACAGAAAATCGGATATGTATCTGTGTGTTTGGAGATCGATAGAAGTGAGCAGAGATGTTGTGATTATCGAGCTCTATATATATGCATACATAGGAACACCACGCGCCACCTTGGGGTGGTGGCTTGCGCGCCACGTGTGGCCCCAGGTGGCTGCGTGGCAGCTTCTCGTCGCGAGACATCGTATGCTGATTAATCATAGGGTTTTGACACGTGTTGCCACGTGTCAGAGGGTGTGCCAGCAATCCATGGAAGTTGCCAAGTATCCCGGGCACGGATCCCGATGTGCCACGTGTACAGGTGCGTCGTTTCGTGGCCCGGGCAGTGCGAACGGTTAACTGTTTTCGCGTTTCCCGCTTCGTTAGGACACCGTTTTGAGCGCGGTTTTTGCCTATGTTCATGATTTTACGTTCCGCATCTAACCCCTTTGGTTTCACTTCCAAAGGAGGTGTTGGGATTTTGAGCGTACAGAACGTTATACGGTTTTACGCGTAACTTTCAAACCGTTGCTCAAACTGAAATTCTAATTACACTCAAATGAACCTATATTTAGAGTAGAATACAATGATAATATAAAATCTATAAAATCATCGTGTTACTGATGGCGTACCGCCGGAATACGTATAGTCAACGGTCGGAAAGTCATCGGTAAACTTCCGGAAAACGGTCAGTTGTTATATAACAGTTTTGTTAAAGGTTTAATGACGAAAATTGTTATGACTTGAAACGTTAAGGACGATAATTGTTAAGAGTGACCTAAAACTGTTTAAGTTTTGCAAATCTCAGAGAGAAAAACTACATTTATTCTATTTAAATTTTTAATTTAACGTTTCTTTAATTTGTATAATTATTAACTAAATTTAAAAAAAAAATTACTTATATATTTTATCATAATCTATTACATATTTTATCGTAAACGCAATTTGTACATTAGTCCTATACTCCTATATATGTGTAAGAAAAGAAAACACTTCTGCAATTACTATACGTTAAACATATTATATAATGATTCTAATAAATTAATACTGCAGTCGGCCAAGTTCATGCATGTATCTTATTTCTTGCAATCTAGTTCATCAAATCTAGCATATACTATAAATTTAACATAAACATCCATTTCAATCAATTAAGAATCTTTTCTAATATTTATTTAGTAACTAACTCACCACACCTGACGAAAAATAATAATCTGTATTAGTGTTTCCAATAACTCGATCCGTAAATTAAGAATACCAACTAGGGTTAAATATACTAGGGTATAACCCCGTGGCAGTCGCGTAACTTTTTGATAAAAACATTTAAATATTTAGTTTTATAGTGACTAAAAGATATTTATCTCAATAACTGTCGAGTTACTTTTTGATAGAATATCATGAGTTGAGTCTTGTTTGGAGCAAACCCGTTTCGGGTTAAGCTATTTTTTATAATTAGGAGCACGATGCTATAACCAAAGTATTTTTTTACCTAATAATAATTATATGATTTGAAAACGTTTTACTTATTTAAAGATAAAATTAAAAGAAAATTGGTATATAAAAACTCTATGTTGAACCTGATAAAAAAATATAAAAACTATATATTATTTTGAATTATTAAATAAAAATGAAATATATTATATGATAATAATACATTCCAGGTGAATATCAAATCAAGAATCATAAAGAAAATAAACATAGATAAAGTTAGAATTAGATAAAACATATAAGCTAATAAAGTTTTTATGTAATTATATAAGTTTGATTATTTAAAAAAAAATGAGAGAATGTCCCATGACATTATATGGAATCAATTACAAGTAGGGAAATTGAATTTTATTGGTCCTACCTTTTACCTATTGGCCGATAATAATCCCAAGTGAGTTTATTCTTACCACCGGTCCCTACTCTTATAGTTGTTTTTATCATTGGACCCTGCCGTTAAAAAAACTAACTCCGTTAATGTATCGTTAAATTAGAGTTGATTATACAAACCCTAGCTTTGTAATTATCAAATTAGGGTTGATTGGCTAATGTTTGTATACAACTGATGTGGGGTTTTTGTTTGCTGGATAAAATCAAATTGGTACACGTAAAAATTACAGGATTTGGAGGTGATTCCCTCGTGTACCCGTTCGAGTTCATCTCCGAACAGTTCCATTGATTCATTGCAGTTGATGGGATGTTAAAATCACGAATTGAAGGTAGCAAACAGTTCGCGAGACCTCAAGGGTCATGTAGGTGCTTTAATCGTGATCAACGATTGAGCAGATGATCGTTTTAGTGTACTCCGGTGAGGTCATCGGCCGTATTCGGCCGTATTTCGGCCAAGCGGCGGCAACGGAAAGCTTCCACGTCATTATTCACTAACGGAGTTATTTTTTTTAACGGCGGGGTCCAATAAAAAAAACAACTATGAGAGTAAGGACCGGTGGTAAGAAAAAACTCACTTGGGATTATTATCGGCCAATAGGTAAAAGGTGAGACTAATAAAATCCAATTTCCCTTACAAGTAAAGGATTAAGAACTTTAATTATGAACATTATGATAACTTTTTTAAGATATATTTATACATATATAAGATAAGGTGAAGGTTCATTTGAAAATGTTTTCCACGTTTGAAACTACAAAATTTCACTTAAGTTTGTTGTTTATACATTTCTCATTATTTTCATACATTAATTTTTAAAATAGTTTACACCATAGAACCATAAAATTGCAATATTAAAAATAAAATAATCACGTCATAAATTATTTGATAATGCACTTATGCAATTGTCATACTATACATATGTATTATGATTGTAATTTATATATTGTAGTGAGTTGAATTCACATCCGTGTTTCCTATAAAGATTTGATTGGGCTTTCTTTTTAGTTTTTTCATCTATTTATGTATACTACATATATGTAGTATGACATACTGCCCATATGAAATATGATGGTAATTCAGAAATTGTGGTTTTTTTAATTCTTTACATGTGTCCTAAAACAATTTCGTATAGTTTGGTTTTGATTTTTCATGTATTTGTGTATACAACATATATGTGTCAATTCACAATCTCTCTCAATTTCTATCCCTCTCGGCGTCTTCCACCACAATCATCATCCAGCAATCGCCACCGGCCCTTGGCGCACACCGCACACTAGCAGCAAGTACACCACCTGCCTGCCGCAAGCCACTGCCACCACTTCATCTTCGTGTGTGGTCAGATCTTGTGGAACTAAAAGGAGTTAAGTTGTCTCAAGATTGTTCGTGTTACTAAATCTAGAGGTTGGGCTCATTGATATCATGGTGCCTCTTTTATGTTAGTTGTCTACACCGGGAAGGTATAAACTCTAATATCCTAATGTTGTGAATTTGATTATGCTGTGTTTGAATCGAAACTCTTAGGGGACAATCCAGGGTTTTATCTATATTGGTTTATAAATTTATTTTTCTAGGAGTGTTTGTTCATCAAAATTGTTCTAAAACCTATACACTAAACCCTAGACAAACTACTTTTTAGATTAGGAATATACCTAACACCTTGAATATCCATTTTCAATGTCATTATCCATTTTGAAAGTAACACTACCATGTCCAAGAACATGAGAATGTCTATTATCACCAAGCTTAACATAACTAAGCTTCCCTTCCTTTAAATTCTTAAAAAAATTTCACATGAGTCATGTAAGACAAACATCCATAATTAATCTTCCATCCAATTTGAACTCGTTCACGAGAGACCGTATGTACATCGTGACACCCTGATGCACTAGGAGAGCCTTCATCTTCACTCATCACAATGTTACCTTCTTTGCAAATGAGCCTGTTTCACTTTACAATAACATTTTAAACTATAAAGCATTTTTATTTTATTGTCGATTCTTGTTTTAGCTAGTTTGATTCTTGACTCTTTATCGATTAACTAGAACAAAAGAAGTTAAGGACAAAATTTAGTTAAATATTTCACCTGGGGATCTTTGATTAACAAATGAATTAAGAGTTAAATACTTACGTCTAAATCGAAAACAATTTTACGATATGCAACAAGAGCTTCTTAAACCCCCAAACTAGTGCTAACAGACGACTAACGGCATTCTTTGGATTATCACACAATTAACCCCTCATCAATTGTAAAAACACAATTAATCCTTTAAACTTTGACAAAATCAGTTTGACTACACAACTACATTTTCAACTTAGGGGCAATTACGTATATCAATGTGTTTTCATTTATTTAATTTGTGTAGTATTTTTCTGAAAACTGAAATATTTGTTTACAGTTGTATTTATTTCAAAGACAAATTTAATACGCTGTGATAATTTTACGTGCAATAAGTCATATCTAACTAATTAATAAACACTCAAGTCGTATGTATAATCAAGAGTAAACATGATTGTAACAATAATCACTAATTTGTCGTCACCCTGAACCTTAGTTTAAAGGGAGCTTTCCACAACTACTTGTGCGTTCACCAGGGATTGTAAAACATTAAAAAATGATATATATATATATATATATATATATATATATATTTTATTTTAAGTAGAACGTATGTATAAAAAGCTCTCTTTTTTGTATTTTATTAGTCGAAGGAGAGAGTGTTACCCTTAATTCCAAAAAAAATATTTTTTCACCTCACAAGTACGTACTCTTATATACTCTCACTCAATAAAAAATAAGTGGTATCAATACTCCCATCTACCGTCACACGTACTATACGAAGTGGGGTCCACCAAGAACACATTTTTAATCTCATACCTACACATACTAGCAACCCAAGTACTATCGACCTGGTTGCGACAGTGTTGCCACACGGGTAGGGCTATACCCACACCTCTAGCCGTGTGCACTCCCAACCTACATTTTCTCTTTTATCTGAATCGTTGAGTTGTTATTGTCAATAAATGATCATGAATTCTGTAAAAAAAGGTTACTAAATAATAAAATAAAATAAGCATAAAATTAGAGATGAAGCATGTACATGGAAAGTAGTGTTATATATTGTTTTTTTTTTCCAGCATAAATAGAGGAATAAATACGAAGAAAAATAGATACATTTATAATATTTATCTTAAATAAAATCTTAATTTAACAAATTTCCTTTAACAAAAAATCTATTTGACCAGTTGAAAAATATAAAGTTAGTGAACATAAATTAAATGTTGGAATTGTGATTTAAATTGTTATATACTTTGAGTGGTGAGATGAAAAATCAAAACTTCTTATCATAGTTTGAGGATTATGACAATGTAAAAGAACTGTGTATAGGTTGAATTTTATTTCTTTAATTCGAACTATTGAACTTTACGTCCATGATATTATAAATAGTGGTGGATCCAGAAGTTTAGTTAGTGAAGCACAATATAAACGATTACTTAACAATACTGTAAAACGGTTACTTAATACTGTAAAACCACTTGTAATCAATATCTTAAATCAGATCAAAATGTGTCAATTAAAAACAATTCATATTAGTTAAATATTGCGGAGGCATTTATATTTACTTATCAATGATACGAGAAATACCAAATTTTCTACAAGTGAAACCAATATATGAAACATATATTAAACAAATAAAATCAATTAAATATATATGATAATAACACAAAACTAAAAAACAAGAACCATTTGATAAAGAAAAACTTGTGAACGAAAACAAAAATTAAATAAATATTTATAACTAAATCGACCAGTCCAACAATAAAACAAACCACTTATCTACTAAATAGAAGCCCTTCAAGTAGAGAAAATTTCAAAAACTCATATGAAAATTTAGTATTATTATTATTTTAGTTATGGTAGGTTTATATGTATTTTCATCATGTTTTATAAAGAAAAAAAAAAGCGTTGAAGAATTTCTTGTATAAAAGATATGCAAAAAAAAAAAAAAAAAATTCCACATTTAACTAAAGAATTTCAGGTTATTTTACATATGTAACATGCATTTTTTATATGTAACATATGTGTTTTTTACCAAAAAATGTCCATTTTTCTTATAAAAAACAATGTAGTAGAAGTTTTTAAACTTTTTTCACCAAAGTCATAAAGCTCAATATAGAATTTAAAAAAGTTTTAAAAATTAAAAAATACATTATTACATATGTAAATACGAGTTTCTTTATTTTACACAAGTAACTGTGTTTATATATTATCTCATCCCCAGCACCTGATATGAAATGTTTAATCTTAGGGTTCTTACAAATTCAAATTAAGCTAAAAAGGTTTAATTTGGAACTTTATTTAAACTAAGAGGGATAATACGACACTTGTCTTTAATGTTGCAAACACACATGTACTTGCAAGTTGTAATCACCAACTCTTAGTTACATGAGTTAACAACGCAATTTCCATGAATTCCTGTACTAATATAACTACCTTCTAAATCACATTCTCCATTTATGGATCATCGCACATAGGAGAAAGGGCCTCACAGAAAATCTAAAGTCCAATATATCTTGACTTCAGGTCTCTAAATTTTAGTAGGTGCTAAAATCAAAATGTTCGCTAAAGCTAATACGTGTGTTACACAATACACATTAATAAAAAAATATCTTCTTGCTCGCGAATTCCTAATGCAAATATAGCATTTCACTAATCTTTGAAGTCCTCATCTTCTAATGTTTATTAACTCTGTTAGATATGGAACTTTAAAAATAAGAATGATTTTTTACGAGAAGCTAATGGAAAGGCTAACTGATATAATCCGTTGAGTGGATCAAACTTCTGTTCCATGTTGCATATCTAGTTTTTCTTTTACTCATGTAGCATGTTTTCACAAATTTAACGGCTGAGACTAGAACTAAATCGAAACCAAAAAATAGTAATATATGAAACTGAGAACAGAATTGAAAAACTGATCTCACAGGTCGACTCGATATGTGTAATTGGGTTTCACAAATCACAAGTCATATTGGCAACTATACATGTGTATATGAGTCGAGCCACGTCTAGAGTTATTTGAGATCGTTCACTAAAAGCTCGAATCAAGCCGGGCTTAAACAAAGGGTATATGTAATTAAAAATTTAGGTTGGGTATATATATAATTAAAGTTTAAAAATGTGATATTATGTAATTGAATTTTAAGTTGGATGTATATATCTAATTGACCGAGTTTAAGAAGGAATATATGTAATTAATATTATGGGTTGGGTATATATCTAATTAAAAAAGTTAAGAAGAAATATATGTAAATGTCTTATAAAATAAAATCAAAACTGTTGAAAGTATTCACCATTTCATAAAGAAAATTCAAAATCAAGTAGGCTCATTCCACATCGATGTTAATTATTGTTGAGATAGGTTTTTATGTCATCACTTTTCAAATATATTCATGTTTTATATTCTCATTTATAATCAAAGACGATCTATATTTAAAACCCAATCCCTATTTTTAAATGGTACATTAATTGTGATGAGAAAAAGACTGGTTATGTACCTAAAATATTACACACACTTTCCATAGCCTTTGACTTTGGTACACACAAAAGAATAAAGGAATATATCTCAGTCCCTACTTCAATTGCCTTTTGACAATCGCGTTCTTGGGCATCAAGCATTTACAGTAATATTCAATAAAAGATAATAATAATACTAAAAAACTGAAAATAGCATAAACAATTGTAGTATTAAAAGTTTTTGGAAGATGACCAATCAGAAGATTTATAAGGGTGTGTAAGAGATGCAAACTCTCTTTACCTGTTTTTTATGACAAAATTTTTTGGTTTTTTAATACATTTTATATACATAATTATGTTTATAATAAAAACATATATGATTTACAGTAAAAACTATTTAAATTATTAAAATTTTTAATCCAATTACAAATGACAGACTCTTAACTCAATTTTTGATTCATGAATATTCTTTTTATATATATAGGCTCATTTTTTAATAGTTGTACAAGACACTTAAAAAATCTCAGAATCGGTCTTGAGACCTCATGTCTGATTCAGATGGCTTAGTTTGTTAGTTGGTTATGCTTATGTTTTCCTTAGTGACAAATCGAAAAAGAAAGTAGTCACCCGGAAAAGGCCTGAATTTGTACCCCGTCTTGGACCTCCAAAATGATTGAGCCGCCCTTCACTGTACCAAATGTGATATTGGTACTTGACTTGAAAGAAGAAGTAATACAATTTGATTTCATATTCAACGAACACTTAAAAAACGTACAAATGAGCCTACTCTCTTCCACCTTAATTTATATTCGATACCCTAATCTCCAATTTCGTTTAGAAACCATAACAATTTAGGTCACATTAGTCTTAAACTAAAACTTAACAATACATAAAGAAAAGAAAAAAAAAAGTATCAGAATATCAAGAATATATAGAGGTATCAATTGCCAATCAACATGGTTTGTCACGTGAACTTGTTTGTTTATTGATGTTCATCAAACCACTACTTTGAAAGTTCAATTCTTTTTTACGAATTTTATCAAGTTAAATTATATAACGTGAGAGCATTCACAGTAGCTTCCCCATCCTCATTTTTACTTTTTCCAATTAAATAATATTTTTTCATACCTTTATCATTATCTCTTTTTCTCTCATTCACTCACAACCACTTAAAAAAATTATTAAAATAACATCATTACCTTTTCTCTTGCATACACCAAAATTCTCATTTCTATATTTTTTCCTAATTTTGGGGGAAAAACAAACAAAACCCTAAATATTTCTCTCTCCTCTATTCACAAACACTCTCAATCACACCCTAAATTATGCAGGTTCCTATCACATTATTTTGGGGAAACTACTGTGAATGCTCTAAACGTAAGTTATGGCGTCCTTAAATTATTTTCTTTTAAGAAAATTCATATATTCTCTTCATTCATTTCCAGAAACCGACTCATAAGTAATAACAATAGGGATGCACAAATTTTACAAAAATTGGTTGGATGACAGCTTATGGTCTCTAAATCAATGGTTGGAAAACTGGACCGGGTGTCGAACTGGTATCTTTACTAGTCTACTAGTCGGGCTGGTCGAATCGGTTGGACCGGATTTAAGAACCAGATTATTTTATAAATATTATTAAAAATAAATATATATGTAATTTCGAAAAAAATATTGGTTCAATCACTATTTTGACCGGCTTAAGCACTAGTTTTACCGGTTCAACCACTTGTCCACCGGTCCAACATGCCGGCCAAACCAAAAACTGCCCAACCCATTAAACTGGACCGCCCTAACCACCGGTGACTGGTCTGACCAGCCGATCTGATCCGGTTTTCAAAACATTGCTCTAAATGTACTATGTGTAATGGTTAATGTTGATTGTTGAAAACATGTGGGTAAGCAATGATCGTAATTACTATAAAAGTGTATAATGGTGTTTGTGTGAATGTGAGGTTTAATTTATAAAAAGAACATGATGTACTTGTCGTATTGTAGCTGAGGAAAAAATCAAAGAAGAAAATTAATCAATTTAAAATTTCCTCACGCCCATTATTACAATAACATTTAGTCCTCTCATACCCCCTGTCACGCCTAAGGTGGTGTATTAAGCGTTATAGGGTGCCAACCCAGCCTATCACACTCACTATGGATGAGTTTATTGTTAGACAAAAAATATATATATCTAATATTAATATATATATAATATGTCCCACATGATTATTTATATAATCGTTAATGATCAATTACCTAAATACCCTATAGTTAGTTAATTGTATGATGGACACAATTGACATTTTAATCTAATTAGGGTTTCCCTTGGGTGTATGGGTGTATATATATGAGATAATGAGGAGGCAAATAACATCAATAATAATCTTCATAACTCACGAATTCTTAACCCTAATTCGTGAGCCTCCTTCCAGCCTCCCTCTCTCAACTATTCCATCATAACAGTACACCCTAAACGGGAACAGATCAGATTCGCAATCAGTTGCTGTCAGGAATCTTATCTACCATCAACACTACTGCTACTGGACTCACAAGTTTCATCTAATCCATGTAGTTTAATTTATTTATCATGTTTTCTTTGCAAGATAAAGACAGAAACAATCATGCATGCAAATTCTAAAAGAATAAAATTAACGCAATTGGCTATATGCAAGTGAAAGAACAGGAAACGCCATCAGAGACATTGACAACACAGTGTGTGTTACACAAGAAACAACAATGGGTCCCAGAAAACCCAGTCTTGTTAGATTTCTGTAGTGTGATATAGACTTGACTCATTCTATGCTCAAACAAATTCCATGACCCGTATGTTGCATGAAATATATGAAGCTGCCGATTTTATTAATGTTTATTCAATGGTTTGATTGTGTTAAAGTGAAGTGTTGAATGGGTCAGGTCTCTTCGTACGCACTTTAGTAGATATGGGTGTTACTTGATTGAAAAAAAAAAGTATGTTTCTTAAAGAGTAATGATGCAATAGAATTAACTAATTAAGCCTAAACTTGTTGCCTTTAGATTTATTATATTCATGAATTTTTTTTTTTTTTTGGAAAAGTTTTCTCTACTTATGATAATTCACATAATAATTTAAGATTCAATATAATAATAAAATGTATTAGATATATGTGACAACCATCTAAAATCCAAATTAGGTTTTTCCCTAATTCTAAATTATATTCGACGTTTCTTTTAAAATTTTATTATCCTAATTAAAATTCGTAATTTTTAAAACATTTTCCTAAGTTCTATATAAAATAATATATAGAAATAATCATTTTATAAAATAAGACTATAAAGGTTTATATAAATAAATAAACCAAATTAATATAAAAATGTGAGTTTTTATAAAAACATGAAAACATAAACTTTAAACTAATAAATTCTATTATGGTGGCTAAACTTAAAATAAAAGAACTTAAAGGTTAAAAAGACAAAGAGAGTAACACAAAAGTAGAGGGGCTAGTTTTGTCATTTCCGAAACTCTTAAAACCACTCGCCGGCTCCTTATCTGCTCTGGCCAAGCGCCATTTATTCCGGCGAAACTTCCGGTGAACCTCAAAACCATCCAAATGCTTCGATCTCTACCCCAAATCAAACCGAAATTCATTCCTAAACACAATTCGAACTCAACCTTAACTGTATCACTTGATAACCATTACGAAATTCCCGGATCGAATCAAACTCAAACAAAAAAAAAAAACGAATTTCGGATTAAACCGGAATCAAACCTTATCATCTCAACATTTATTTAACTCATCTAAACCTATTTTCGTTCACAATCAACCTTATAAACCCATATGTATCATAACCTTACCTCACAAACACATCTGAAACAAAAATCCAGATCAAACTTCATCGACCGGAAAGCTTAGAGTCGATCTCCTAATCCGACTTCAATTAGAGGTAAATTCCTACTAATCCTAAACCTAATTCGATCCTTTTTAGCTTAGTGTGATGATTGAATAAATCAATTTTTCTCTAATGTAGTAGATCGAAACCGGAGTTGTTTCCGTCGACCCTGTTTCCATCTCCGATCTCAAGTTCACGTTAACAACAGGTAACCATTGATCCTTCTTAAACCGAATTCGATCCCTAAAACCCTCTGTGATGTTTGATTTCATCAATTCTTGTTATATCAGCAGATCAAAACCGGCGTTTGTTATAATCGTCTCTGTTCTTCGTCGTTTACAACTGTCAGCAACAACAGGTAACTTTTAATCCATTGTTGAACTCGTTTTTCATTGTATAATCGAAACCCTAACCCAAATCCATCGATCGAATCAGTTTTGGTGCTCGATCGAATGATCACAAGCCGATTAGGGCTCAAAAACACGAGTTTGGATCGGAATAATCAAACCAGGACCCACCCGGTCCTTTTTAATACAAGATTGGGCTGCTTTTATCTGTTTCCTTTTTCCCGAATGGGCTTTGAACGAATGGCTGGCCCAATATCATTTGTTTTCTGTTGGGCCTGGTACGCAAACAAGCCCACTAACATTATCTGTGTCGTTTGTTTTTTTTGTTTGGGCCTCACACAACAAGACCGACCTGCTGACCCATCTACTGATCTGCTTTTCGTTTTAAATTGGGCCAAGATCAATTATCAGCCCATCAGTCTATATTAAGTTTAACAAATTAACCCAAATTAAATTGCTGGCCCAAATCTGTTCTTTACATTTATTTGCTGGCCCAATAGCAAGTTGTAGTTCATAAAATTTATCAAACTAATTTATAAAATCTAAATTAAATCATAATAATCAATTAACTCATATAAAATTATAATTTTTCCTGAATTTATTTTATAAAACGAGTTAAGTAATTATTTTAACTTTATTACTTTTAATTAAGTAATTACTTTTCAAACTTTATTTAATTATTATAATAAACAAATAAATCCTAATTAACCTAAATATTTCATTTATCTCTAATTACTTTTAATTAGATTAAAGTCATATTTAAATAAGTAAATTATCTAAATATAACACATTCTTGAATTTCTCATTGCTCTGGCTTTTACAAGGTGAGTAAACTCACTAACTCCCCTCTTTTTCTAAATAACCTTTTAG
>WOUH02008705.1:0-17304 GCA_009936405.2 Stevia rebaudiana
AAGTGACAAGTTGTTACAATGCATTTAATGAAAGTATGTTAGTTAAAGCAGCATTAAATGAAAACAAAAGTTCAGACGGAACAGTTACATCAGTACACTGTTCCGCCTGACAACCTGTCAGCAACCGTCAAAAACTTCTTCTGTTGAGACTTCTTCTGGTGACCTGGTTCAGCAGAAGAACTTGGACTATCAGGAGCAGAAGACATTTGTATCAGCAAATGTTTTGCCAGCATCAGCCTTTCTTGATTCTACAAACTCCCCCTAGGCTGATGCGGCCAAAACATTACTTCCAACTCTTGACTTTCTCGTGAACCCGCTTCTTGAAGTCAAATCCAATTATGCTTTTAAGCGGATTGTAAAGTGGGATCTCACACAAGTCAGCCAGATCGATATCCGGCAGATTGAGCAGCTGGTATGCAGGAACCTCCGAAATTCCTCCAATAACTCTCTTGATTGTGAATGTTTGTCCTCTGGGATCGTAGCTCCAAGACAAAATGGTATCGTGAACGTTGAGAGGTTGTCTTGAAACCTGAGCCGGTTCCTCGACTGCCGCCTGTTCCATGGGAACGTCTTCTGGCTGTGCAGGAGAGCCAAACATTCTTTCCAATCTTGCTTTGACCTTTCTGATAAGTTTGTTCAAATGATTTTCAGGAAAGCATTCCATCAAGCTTATGGTCAGCAAATCTTCCTTGGGTTGTTTCAAAAACTCATCTGGGGACTTAAACTGTTTCTCAGACCCATCATTTCTAGCAACATATAATTTTCCAGTTTTGTCATCAATCCCCCATGATGAAATAGAATCATCATCTTCTTTTTCAGTTTCTGAGCTGGAGCTAGAGAGTTCATGAACTGTTCTCTCATGATGAGTCTTTAAGTCATCCTTGAGCTCAGAAGCTCCCTTAACATATCGTTTTATCCCCAAAATGTCATCACTAAACAATTCCAAAAATTGCCTTACAGTCTCCTCAGCGTCAGGATTGCCAGTGATATTGACCAAGGGAAGGTTGGAAAGATCAGTTAGATCAAAGCGATTTAACTCCACCAGTCGTTCAGTTGAGTAGAAATATGAGTATGCAGCACCTCTCCTGATGGAAAATACCCCTCTCTTTTCCCAATAATTCCAACCAGAAATTCTTGAGATGGGGCCCTGCTGCTCACACAGTGGAACAATCCTGTTTGAACTCGGTTCAATCAGTTCAGCCAACCTTCGACGTAGGTTGCTTATTCCACCAACTTCCTTCACACCTTTGATCATCTCCCAGATATCTTGTAGAGCTTGCGAAGACAGATCCAAAATTTCACCAACAGTATCATACCTCACATTTTGACCATTTCCTCTATCAACAAAGAAGCATCGAAAGTTGTGGCTGTAGTATATTTTGACTATTTTTGCTGATTTGACCAACAGTTCCTTGATGCTTTCTTTGGATAATTTGGGCTCAACGGTTTTCTGCCTTTTTGATAGTTTAACTGATGGTCGATTTGTTCGGCTTTGCAGAGGTTTTGGGCTTGGTGTTGGTTCTGGCTTGGACAAGTTAGCAGCCTTGTTTTTGGCTTCTTCTGCTAGCTTGTCCCGCTGTTTTTGTTCCTCAGCTTTTCTGTCTGCAAATAACTTGGCTTGAGTGGGATAGTCAGGCAACTCTCCTTTTTGTACCTTCTCTTTGTACTCTTTTATGAGTAGGCTTCGATTTGCTAAGCTCATTGGACCAATTCGTTGAGGAGTTTCACCATATACTATCAAGAACCGATGGGAGGATTGCTTGTCCCAAGCATTTTTCAGAATTTTTGCGGCCAACTTCGCACCCCTTTCTTCTTCCACTCTTTGTGCTCTCACAGCTCTTGCAGACTGTTCTAGTTCACTTGCTGACACCTTAACCAACTCTTCATCGATTACTTCCATAGGAAGTTATAGTAAGGATTCAAAACTGTAACCTCTTTCCACCAGTTTCTCAATCTTCTTCAGCTTCTCTCCTTCCTCATTTGGGTTCCTTTTGGCTAAACTAGCCGTTTCACTTCCCTTCAACCTCAAACCTTCACCTTCCAGGAGTTTGCGTTTTGCTGCTGCTTTTCTTTCTTTTCTGTCTATCTCCTCTTCTTCTGGTGTTAGCTTCTTTTTGCCTTTGTCTACTGCTGCTGATGGAGCTGCAGCAGAAGATGTAGCCGTTTCTGGTATTTGTGATGCTGGAGCTTCAGGTTCACTTTGTGCTTCACCTTGTTGAATGGGGTCATTAGCATGAGATTCAACACCGATGTCTGCTGATGATTCAACTGGGCCATCGGTAACAGTTTTAGCTTCAAAGCTAATCTCTGCCTCTACTGTTACCTCCGGTTGACCAATGTTATCATCAACAAATGTGTTGCTTGTGGTGAACTCTGAACCCTGATCCTGTTTATACCATCTTCCTTCATCTGACATTATGAAGGTTATGAATGCATCCTTGAGTAGTAGCTTTGTAAGTTTCGCCGATGCTTTTCTTCCAAAATACCTTTTGATCTTGTCAGCTACTGTCGCACTCACCATTTCCATTTCTTTGTTTTTGAGATATGCGGCTGCCATTTTCAACATCCAATTTCCCTCAACAGTACCAGCTACTCTCCCCGAGAGATTGTTGAGAGGAAAGGTTGGATGAACTTGCAAGTCATCAAGAGAACTGTTTTCCAATCTTTGTTCCAAACTTGGGGAGTACACCACAATCTGGGAGTCATTTTTGGACTCAGATGTTGCATCATCTGTGAAATCTGATGATGATGATGATTCTGTGTCATCAGATGATGATGAGGAGCTTGTTGATGTCGTAACTACAATGCCCTCAATCATCTCATCATCTTCCTCAGCTGTGTGTACCTTAACTGCAATATATAGATCATTAGAGTTATTAAACCTGATTTTTTGTGTACCTGTTGGTGCAGGACATTGTGCCAACAGGATTTGATTTTCAGCAGCTTCAACTTCTTCAAAGTTGTCCAAGAAGTTATCCATCTCCACTTTATTATTGGTATCTACGCATTTGACCCAATCAATCTGATCTACCATTGCAGAAAACTCTATCCCCATATTTTCAGCTCCAATGAGCTCATCAGCAAGAGATCTGACATCTTCCAAGATCTGTTGAATATTTTCCTCCCCCTTTTTTGGACGCATCAGCATCAGGAGGGGAGGTCAGCATTAATGGAGAGGGTGTAACTGTGGAGATTGTCAAATGAGCTTTTAAGGATGAGATTTCACCATTGCTTAAACCAAAGAAGACAAATAAAGATCGAGTCAAGAAATTATCATAGAAGATTAAACTCTTCATGTTGAAAGACATATACTTAATTGAGGGGAGTATTATACACGTTGTACTCTTTTTCCTTAACTAAGTTTTTCCCGATAGGTTTTCTTAGTAAGGTTTTAATGAGGCAAACTTAACTTTTGCACCATACTTATCTAAGCAAGTATTTTAATATTCAAATATTAATTTCGCACCCAACCCCGTATAACATACATGTTTAACCCTAGTTTTCTAGTAAAATCATAGTCTTACGTGCGCCCCCTTCTTTTACAATAAAAAATTACTTTAATCCCTATAATAGAAAATAGTAAATTACGGTTTTCGTCCTTTATTTTTATTAGTCATTTCAATTTTCGTCCTTTATCTTTAATTTTTTCATAATACATCATTTACGTTTGATTCTAAGTGCACATCACGTCCTTTGGCTCCAATCCCAGTTAACTTAACGGATTAGAAAGTTAAATGAAATGAAACATATGGTACCTTACTCTTTTAAAAAATTCATTTCAAAACTCTAATTTTAACATGATCACTTATATAGAACTAGACAATCAAGACTTTTACATGTTGGATTTAGATGGAATACTTTTACATATTGGATTTCATTGGAATATCAGACGAAAACTATTATGGATCAAAACCAATGTAAGGTATGGGACTTGTCCCACATCGAGTGTATGGGTGAGGTTTAGAAATCAAATGGGTTGTCTCACTCATCAGACTAGTCATTTGGGTTGTATTCCCTCATTTGGGTTGTGACAATGGTATCAGAGCCAACTTGGAGTGCTGGCCTATAGAGTGGTGGCCTGGAGGAAGCCATCCATGACCAACGAAGATGTTGATCCTTAAGAGGGGTCGATTGTTACAGATTGAAACCATTTCAAGGTATGGGCTTGTCACACATCGATTGCATGGGCAATTGATGTGGGGTTTATATCCCAAATGGGCTCTCACTCATTAGACTTGTCTTTTGGCTTGTGTTATCTCGTGTGATTGTAACAAAAACTATTAATAATGTAAGAAAATTTATGAAAATTATATAACCCATTTGCATAAGTGTTGAAACATGTAAAAGTATATAGGCTAGTAATATACATTATGTAATAGTTCAAGGGTTGTTTTGGTAAGTTTTGAAATAATTGGTGTTTCTGTTACATTGGTTTATATGACAGAGAGTCTCCATCACATAGTCTTATGTGACAGGACTCTGTCACATAGACTCATGTGATAGAAGGACTCTTCCACATGAATGTCTGTGGCAGAAAGTCTCTGTCACATGATTTCTTGCTACATGAGCTCTCTATTGCATGGTTACTTGCAACAAAAGCTCCTCGTCTCATGGTTTCCTGTGACAGAAGCTCCCTGCCGCATAGAAAAGTGGTATGCGACAAGGCGGCAGATAAATAGCCATTTTTGGGTTTGTAATGTGTAACTTTTGTAATTTTTTGATCTGGTGTTAATAGAAAAGCTATGAAAGTTTGTTTATATCATGTTCTTGATCTAAATCTCAGTTAAATATGGATTAACCGATTCCACAAGTAAATTAACCACGTAATCTTGTTAGCATTACGCTCGCGATTGTTTCAAATCCTACAAAATGGTATCAGAGCCTTGCTCTTGATTAATGTAGAGATTTGAGATCAATCACCATTGTTGTTCATCTTCGTTCTTCACAACAAGTCTTACTTCATGAATTTCTTCATTTTCTCAGATCAAAATCAAAATTGATGATAGAATCATGTTCCTTATTCATTTTCCTTTAAATTGATCCATGAATTTCTTCATTTCTGACCATGAAATCTTAGATTTTCATTTTCGTTTCAAAAAAGTTCATTTTCTTCAAATTTATTCAAGTACCATGGTTCAAACTCAAAATTGATCATTCTATTAGACTTGTAATCAAAATTCGAGCATAGTCTGATAAATCTCATCCTCAAATCTAATAGATTAAAGATTTCGTTCAAAATTTACAAAACAATGCTGAAAACTGCTATTTGCGACACAAACTTGTTTTTATGCGACAGAACCCCTCTGTCGCATAGATTTCTTGACACAGAAGCCTTTAGTCACAACACTTTATGCAACAGAACTCCTTTGTCGCAGCTCCTGTCACACTCCCTGTCACAACTCGTATCACGCTCTCTGTCTTAGAGACTTTCAAACATTTTCTCTGTGTTAAACATAAAATATCAAAATGGGAGATAAAGTGTGGGCATATGTGGCAAACCAAAACTCAAAGATTCAATCAAGTTTTGTTGAATGATAATGAATCAAGAAGTGAAATTAAAGCCTTGAAACTCATGACAATTGATGATTATCCACATTGGAAGAACATATTTGAGACTCATATTAATTGAATTGACACGAATCTTTGGATTCATATTGAATCAGAATACAAACATCCACATAGAGAGGGAGTTGAGGGAGATTGGATTGAGGTGGGTATGATGATAGATAATGATAGAAAAGAATATGACTCAGAAAAGAAAGCTTATGAAATTTTATCACAAGCCATACCTCATGAGATTTTACATCAATTGAAACAACATAGAACATCTCATGGATTATGGAGAGCATTAGAAATCGGAAACAAAGGCAACACAAAGCTTAGAAAAATCAAGGCAAACACAATTCACAAAGGGTTTTAATCTTTCATGTTTATCGAGAATGAAAGTTTCAGTGATTTGATAACTTGTTTCTATTATTTCCTTTCAGATATGGAAGAATATGGGTTGCGAACATCTAGTTATGATAAAATAGAATGTTTGGCGGATGCATTGCCACCAAAATGGAATCAATTTGTGATGATTTTTAAACAACAAGATATGATTTCTACTTTGAGTTTGAATGAGTTTGTACAAAAACTCGAAGAGCAAGAAGTTGATGATCAAAGGAAAGCAAAAAGAGTGAATCTTATTCAAGATCCTTCCTTTTATTTTTCATCTGCTACTATAAATTCAGATTCCAAATCTCAAACTGCTTTTATATCAGACATGGGTGGAAAGAGTGCTTCAAGTGGAGGGTTTTGTGGTAGTTCTTCAGAGTCAAATAAATCAAGTTCAAAGTCCACTCAGAAGAACAACTCAGATTCACAATCAGGAAATGCAGTAAGTGTGAAGACATCAAACCTTGGGAACGTTACAGCCGAAGTTGCAAAAGAACACATACTTCTTATGATGATCTTGTTGCAGGAAGGATTGGAAATAGAAATATCACATTTGAAGATTACGAAAAATGGATAAGGATAATATGGAACCGATGGACATTCAATGGGTATTTTCAAGTACAATGAGGCGTGTTATAGAGTTTGTAAGAAGAACTGGGCACGATATTGGAGCAAACAAGGATACTAAATGTTGATTTGATATCTCCAAATTTACTTGTTACAATTATGGAGATCTTAATGTAGTAAACCAAAGAAGAAACAAATTCAAAATCAATTTACAAGACACAAAAACAAATCCAAGGATTCAAATTCCAAAGCTCTTGTTCCAGTTCCAAATAATGTATCTTCATCTTCTTCCGATCAAAACACTTCAAATGCTTTGGTTGTAGAACCGATGAAGGTTTTAATTGGTGCGTTAAATTCACATCTTTTGATGAAAATCTTTCTGCTTGTTTTGCAATTATTACTACTGATGGTAATCATTCAAGTTATAATGAAGGAAGTTCGTTTGATGATGGGATTAATGAAGAAGCAACTGGTGATGATATTACTAATTATATCATTGATGAGAAAATCCCTGAAGTTACAAATTGATGGTAGATCAAATGGTAGAATGTGAATAACGAAGAAGGTCAATAAAGAATAAAGTTCAAAATTTCCAACACAGTTTGCATTCATGAGGTAAATTCCACTTTTAACTGCAAACCTGTTATTGATAGATATAAGTATCAATTAGCTGGAGATTTGGCTTCCTTATCCTCCATTAACAAGGTATTAACTAAACAAACTGCAACTAAAATAAAACCAAATGTAACACTTGTGTTAATCTTGAAGGACAAAATGAGAGGTTAAAGGAGCAAAATCTCAACTTGATTTGCGATCTTAACAATTGTGTTGAGCCTAACAATGTTTTAAAGTCAAATTAATCCGATTTAAAAAAAAAAGTGCAAGCTTTAAAAAAAGATAACAATGATCTTAGAAGAAAATTTATTTTGAAACAAGATGTAATCAACAGTTACATTGATAAGATCACACAAGCCAAGCTTGAAGCAGCTAATTCTAAAGTTGATTTTGAAAATCTTAAGCTTAAATTGGACAGTTATACCAATTCTCCATATATTTGGATCATATCATCACTTCACAACATGCAAGTGGTGATAAGTCCGGTTTAGGGTATAATGCATGTCCACCCCCATGAATAAAAATGACTCAAAACTTCCAACATGTGAAAAATCCACAACTCTTGAGATTAAATCTTCACTTGTTGGTGAACCTTTTGACTTTAGTAATGACGATTTGCTAACCAGTTCATCTATTGATGGAGAGACACCGAATTCAGGAAATGACAAAGATTCTCCAATTATGGAAGATTGGGATAAATTAGAAAGTGATTCTGAATTAGAAACTTCATTAAATACTTAAATTGCAGCAAGTCATCACTAAGTGAATTCCAAAACACCCCAAAAGGACATTCTTATATCTAAACCAATTTCAATTATTTAGAAATCATATATTTCTGCTTCGAAAGCTTCATCTTTTAAGAAAATAAAATTTGTTAAAGAAACTTAATCAAACGAAGTTAAAATAGTAACCAAGTTTAAAATATGTTTCAATTAAGTCACTCAAGTTTAACAAGTGTTCCAATTAGGTCACTCAACTTTCATGTTTTATTTAAATTATAGGTTTTAACATGATTTTTTTTTTCATGATTCTTTTTGTTTCAATTAGAAAATAATTTTTTTGTTTTTTGAAGCTAATATGGAGTGTTGACGGGAATTTTTTTAATTTTTTTTTTTTTAAAAAGAACTAACTAGTTTTAAAATTTTTATATATAATTACATAAATTAGAAATTTCAAGTCTCATATCTTATCTTCCATTAGTTACTTGAAACAAACAAAATCCGATAATGACCCGATTTTTGAAGGTTTAGTGACTCAATTTGGGCAAAAGATATACCAGTGACCTAATTGGAACACTTCTGAAAGTTGGTTACTATTCTGTGACATTTTATCTTAGATAAACAAAAAGTATCTAAACCACAAAATTGGAATCCCAAGAATTCAAATGATGTTAAAAATAAAATTCCAAATCAGTGTAAGGTTGAAACTTCATCTTCCAATTTAACTGAAATTAAGCAAACAGCTTCACTCAAACCATCTCAAAGAAATCAAACTGAACACAAAATTACATCAAATTGATTTCAAAGGAAAGGTTTCTGATGGATTTCATTAGTAAACCACCAACTCTTAATGTCAAATATTATTCCCCAAGGAGTTCTTCTCATGGGAGTTTTTCATGTGTTTCACCAAAAAGCTTCAATTCTCAATCTTATTACAGTCCGAATAGATCTCCGACATTTGCAGCTCAACGTTTGAGTTTTTAGTGTGGCAAACATGGACATTTAATGTCTTAGTGTCCATATCTTCATAATTAATTTTGTAGATCCGTGAGGTGATCTATTCACACCATGATCATTCAACACGAACACGTGTGGAATCCGTGTTCATGTTGATGTGTTTGCAGATCAAGAAAACAACAAGAATCAAGATGAAGACGATAACAATATGAACATGATTTCATTGAATTGCATCAATACAAAGAAATACAAGTAAACAATGAATTACATCTCTATAGATTCTCTTTCAATATCTAAGAACGGAAGTGTTGGAGATGGAAGTCTTGGAAAGTCTACTTCTAAGTGAAACACTTGACTATTTATAGTACTAACTAGCACACACAACATATACAAGATAAGCTAAAACTAAACAAAAAATTACAAAATAAATCTAATACTAAAGCTACGTCTTTAAGAATCACCAAATGCTGTTGATAAACTTCTGCACCAACATACTCCCCCTTAGCAATAACTCGATGATTGTCTTCTGATCAGGTCCAGGCATAATGCTTTAGTATCCATAGATCTTCAAGAAGTAATTAATCACACGAGGTAATTACTAAAGAAGTGTACTAACAAAATCCCCCTTAGTAATAACCCAGGGATTGTGTTGCTTTCGATTCATGTTTGAATCTACTTCTGTCCATACCCTTTTCAGCTTTGGAATCAACATAATTTCTAATTTGCATGAGATTGACGCTTATTACTAATTCTGAAATCTTGTGTCATATGATGCTTTCTATTTTTACCATAATCGGACCATACCTCTGATTATCCCAAGTTGGTTGGAAAGATCGAACATATGAATGAAAGTTCCATGGGTTTCTTTGTCTTTAACTACCATAATGTTTCGAATAAAAAGCTTGTGTTCTAAAATATCTCTAAGGCTTCTTTTTAAAATCATTGAAAGACTTTCAGAATAAGACAATTATTTTAACATTTTCTGTTAAAAAGGCTTTTGTTCTTTGACTTTCTTGATCGCCTCCTTTGATTTCTTTTCTTTTTCTTCTTTTGATACTAACTTTGTTTGGACTCTGACTTGGATACTTCCACCGTATGAAAACTATCCTTATCAGCTAGAATTCCATTTTTAGGAACATTCTTAACTGATAAAGATTGTATCACTACTGGAATATCAAACTTCTCCTCATCTGTTTGATTTACCAGGAGTTCTGATTTAATTTTCAACTCTTCTAAATCAGTCTTTAATCTAGCATTCTCCTCTTTCAACAATTCAAGCTCTTCACATGTTTGACTCAATCTCTGAGTCTCAGTTTTTAGCTCAAAAATCTGTCTTTTTGTTTCATCCTCTGAAGTCTTACAACTTTTATTCAACGAGTTATTTCCTTTATTTTATACAAAAAGAGATGCCCATAGATCTTTTGATTTTTTGTGTTCCTTTGTATAATCTCTTTTGATAATGCAGATTTAATCAAAGAATATGCTTTTTCTCAAGCTCATATTCATTCTTTTCTTCGGCAGTCATTCAAGCAAGACCTTTTGGTAATCCATCAAAATTTATTGGGTGAACCTACTCTTCAATCATCATAATTTTGACCATCGGGTTCATGGTTGAAATAATATTTTCACAACATGAACACCACGATGAAATTTCCTCAAACAAATTGAGAATCTGAGTCATCCTTGAAAAAATAGAAATTGAAAATTTTGGTATCACTGATAATATTCGATACTGTTAATATGGAAACAAAAAAATTTCTCGATACTATTAGTATCGAAATGAAGAACTTTTAGTTTCAAAGTTGAAGAGTATTTTCGAGACTTTTAGATAGGAAGCGGTTAATCTCAAAATTTGAACTTAAATCTTAAATTACAAATTTCAAAATTGTTAAAGTTGAAAACTTTCGAACTTATTAATATCGAAAATTTTAAACTTGTCAAAGTCAAAAATCTCGATCTTATTAATATCAAAAATTCTGAATTTATTAAATTCGAGTTTGAAAAATTTCAACTTGTTGAATTCTATTAACTTCGAATTTTTGCCAACTTCGATGTTGTTAACTTCTAATTTTCTGATTATCTCAAACTTACGACAATCTTCACACTTCAGATGAATTTTAGTTTGTTAAGTTTGAATTTTAAAATTTCGAGGCTATTAGATTCAAAATATGAACTGGCGAGAGAATCTTCAAATCTTCATTAGATCAGCAACAATCTCTAACTCCGAAAATTTAATTTGATTCCGAGCACGCAAATGGGAGAACTAAAGTGACAAAGTTAGGCAAATATCTGCATCCGAAGCCAAAATCTCCAAAAGTTTTTGTGGTCCCATTCTACGCGCGTTGCGCGATGTGGTATTTTTCCCCTGCGTGTAGCACGCGCGTCACCTACATCTCGTACGCGCAAGCCAGCTCCAATTCTTCGCACGATACGCCTAGGTTCAAGGAAACTCATTTTTAAAATTCTAATTGTGGGGATCGGTCTAGGTGGTTGATACTCAATCTGCATTTCTTCCACCTCACGAGATCCACACCCTTTAAACTATGGTTTCTTTTCAGGGTTTTGACATGATTGATATGCATGTGGTTGATTATTATGATAGTTTGATGTGGCTATTTATATTTGATTCATTTATTATTTATATTGTCACATGCTACTAATGGGGTATTTGTCTAGTTCATGCATCCTTTTAGTGTTTTTATTATTTTTGCGTTAAACTACGACTTCGTTTTGAGAGCGGTTTAGTGGAACGCTCGCGCACCATCGCGGAATTGAGACTTGAGTGATTTTTCTGCAATCCTACACAATATTATCATGGGAGTTCTTTCCATACTATCTTTTTATTTTTATTTTTTAGTTTTTATAATTTGCTTTATTTTTATATTTCCATGTCTACATTGCGAAAAATGTAGACTTTAAGTGTGGGGACGGAAAACTACGTTTTTGTGTCAGTATTTTGTAGATAATTAGAGTCTTTTTAAGAAAATCTAGAAAATTAAGAAAACAGAAAATGTCCTTGTTAAAGTCTGATACATTTTAAATGGGAAATGATAAATATAACTTGCTTTTGGTTTCTAGTTTTTGAGTAAACTGTTTATCTTTTTGCATCTAACTAGTGAGTTGTAAATAGATCCGACCAACAGTTAGTTTTTCTTAAGATTGAATTAATAAACCCTTAAGTGTCACATATTTAGTGGGTTATTCATCGATTAGGTTTTTAATTTTAAACTGTTTAGTTTTAGTAGGGAAAACCGCTGCAAACTTAAAAACAGTATTATTTTCTAATTAACTAATCTGGCACATTCAAAGGATGACAACCGCTTAAAATCCACTAGTCCACTGTTTGAGTTGAGCATAAGAAATAATAATGAAATGAAATAAAGGGCTGGAGCTTGTATGTCATACACCGAGTGACAGCTTGGTTGAAACACCACTTTGTTAGGTCCATAATTGTATATTAGAAATGTGCTTAAAATAATAAAATCAATTAAAATTCAAAATGCTCATACCTTCATCCATTTCCCTCTTAAAATTAGATGTAATTGTAAGTAATATCAATTTTCTGCATGCGCTGGTAATCTTGAAAATTCTAAGTAGGAGTAGATGATTTTTCTTAGTTGTGTGAGTCCCATTGTATAGGGCTTTTTCAGGGATGAAAAAGAGTCAAGTGTGGGGATGTTTGATGTGTTGTGAAACACATGACATTTCTCGTCGTAAATAGAGTCGTTTGGTTTATTATTTATATAGTTTTGTATAGTTTTGTCTTCGTTTCGTCCGTATACTTAATCTTTTCATATTTCTCACATGTTCATGTTAAAGATGATGATTTGAAGCATAAACTTACGAAGAACGAGCACCCGAGGAGAAACGAGACGGAGATACGAAGATAAACGAGAAAATTGTGAAAGTCCATTGGTGCGCTACGCGTAAAATTCCCCCTTACTCCCGCGCGTACCGCACTGCCCAAGAAAAGCACGGTGGGCACCCTAACTATTTTGGCCAAGGCCCTACGCGCGAGATGAGCCTTGCTGCCGCGCGGTATGCGGGAGGGATTAAAACCGCAAAAACCTTAATTTTCAAGTTATAAATAGAACACGATCCAGAGGGTTTGGAGGTTCGACTTCCACAGCAACTTTGGTTGATTTCAAGAGGAGAATCAGTAGGGATCATCAAGTTGAAATCTTGGGAATGTTTACTTAGTTAATTCGGGTGGTTTTACAATGTTTAGATTATTGTCTTTGATTGTTTTACTTTGTTCTTGCACAATTCTTTATTTCTTTCTCTTTGAATGATGAATATAGTTTGTTTGAATGATATTTTGATGTTATTTGTTGGCTAAATTTGTTTATAGTTGCCTAGGTGATGTTGATTGTATGAATTCTTGTTAATTAATGGTGTTTGGACAATGATAATCTATATTGGTTGTAATTAAGTTAAAAAACAGATTTTAATCAACTACATAGCAGTTAGGTAATGGTAATTAGTAATGAATTCAAGTCTAGGTGTAGTTTGTGTATGAATTGCATTGATGTCTTGTTAGATTTGCTAGTTTAAGTTGCGTTTGCATTCTTGAGACCGAGAGGGTATAGAACTAAGTTTTCTACTACAGTGTTGGTTAATTTGAGTAGACCGAGAGGATGACTTAGGTTAATTGAACTTGTCTTTAACAAATAAAGTGTAATTGGTTAATCGTTTGTAGTCTTTAGTGCACGGTTTAGGCCGAGAGGAAAATTAGGTGTGTGATACTTATATTACCGGATAGGTTAGGCAGAGAGGAAACCTAATCCATCAATTTAGGATACTAATAAGTTAATCTAATAGGAGTCTTCGTTATAGTGGTCCACGTCGAGAGGATAGTCCCACATAGGTTACTTACATCATTAGTTAACCAATCTAAAGAAACCAAATCACCAATTATTTAGTCCATGATCCGTTGTTACTTGAATGATTTCATGATACTAGCCTAGGTAGTTATTGTATTCTTATCTAATTGTTATTTGGTTATTTGCTTGTCTGATTGCTGTTTGCTGTTTTTGACTATTTGACTGTGAAAAGACCAATATACCCCCTTAGATAATTAAGTTGCATGACCTTTCATCCTTCTAAGTGTGACTTTGGTTCTGTCCATTGAGTCCGTGGATGACACTCAGTCTTCCATTTCCCACTACGATACAACCGGTACACTTGCCGTTTATGTGTGGAATTTGTTGATCGTTTATTGTAAATTTTATTACTTGAGTTTTCATACCATGATCTCTCACATCACGTATCGATCACTAATCACGCATATAAGAAAGAATACAATATGAAGATGAAGAACAAGAACACACATGTATCATAACTCTGAATTTCATTAATCTGATTTAATAAGTTAATTACAATTGATTAGAAATGAAAAACGTACAAGCAATAACTAAATGAAAACTATTTATACTAAAATAAGTTCGTATTATTTCAGCTTCTTAAGTTCGAAATATTTGAATTTGTTAAGTTTGAGATATTTCGCTTATCAGATTCTGAATATTTGATCTTAAAACTTACGATAATTTCAAACTTATCAAGTTCGACATATTTCGGACTTAATAAGTTCAATATAATTGATCTTATTAAATTTGAAACTATTTCGAACTTGATAATATATTGAAATTATTAACTTTGAAATATTTCAATAAGTTGGAAATATTTTGAAACTAATAGTTTCAAAATATCATTCGAATATGATAGTTTTGAATATTTTAATACTAGCAAGTTCGAATTCTACAAAATAATAAATAAACTAATAACTTAATCATTACATTATATTAAACATAGAATTACTAAGAACCTAATCTAGAAACAATAACAAACACGATCTTCAATAATCTCCGATCACTTGATAAACATGTGTTCCAATAGATTCCCCTTTAGCAATTGCTCGGTGATTGTTATCTTATTCTTTCCATCGCGAAGGCAAGTGACTTCCAGCATGTATTCCTTATTGAAGGCTAACACTCACCACCTTTTGAAATTGTTTTGTTTCTATTCCATGATTTTTATGAAACTGAATTGGTTTAGCATGAGGAACTTTCAAGTCTAATTCACTTAAATTTATCAATGTTATTGGATCCAACACTCGGATAATCTCTTTATTCGTCTTCTCTTCCTAACACACTGCCTCTGATGTTTCTCATCGAAACCACAATTTCATGTTTTACAATATATCTATATCAAACCTTTTCAATAGTATATGTTTCAGGGTTTAACGGGTTTGAATTCATACATTATTCTAGGATTCCTGGTTATCCAATCCAAATCATATGGAATTGGAATCTTTCTCAGCTTTTGTGGTTTAACTTTCTCAAAATTTCTGATTTTACTTCTCTTTTGATTATATTTTTAATGCAAATCGCAATGTCATCTCCTAAATACTTAATCAATTTTTCTACCACTAACACTCGAAGTTCACACGACAGAAAATGATTGAATGATTTTAATACTTCATTTTAAGTATTGAACTCCACCAATTCTCTTAACTATAAACACATTCAATTGCTTATCGTAAGCCCAACTCGGGATTTTTCCAACACTTTATTTCAAATTCTTGTACGATTTATTAACAGCTCAAACTTGTAATCTTTCGGGATTCCTCTTTCATTTATCATCACAATAATTAATAATCTCTTCAAACTTAAAATCGGCACTTCACTATTATCATCATGTTTCTTAATTCAGATTGCACAAACATTTTTTCTCTTTCAAGCATCACCAATTTTCTTTCTTTGTCTTTCTTTACTATTTCATCTCAATCGACTTCTTTAAAAACTGGTCCTGGTAACAATTCTCCTTCTTCTAAATCATAATTATATTCTTCAATGATTCCACTCTTAGAATTTTCAGTCATTGGTTCAAAGTCAAACTGAGTTTCATTCAACTCTTCATCAACATCATCCACAAACTCATTTTCAATGTCATCTAGATCCATTAACGCTTCAACCAATTCATCTGAAGATTCAGATAATACAACCTCCCCTGTTTGTTGTTTTTCTTTCCCCTTTCCTTAATCTGATTGTTTTTCCGACACCCCCTGAGTTGTAGCAGTCACAACTCCTACGACTGTATCTGTTGTTTCAGTTCTGGTTTCGGTTGGAGGTTGCGAAGCTGGACCATCTTTATTACCACCAACATGATCCTCTTTTTGTTTGTTGGTGCGTCTGCTCTACACGAATCCTCCCCCTGAGCAGACGGCATCAATTTCAATTCACTTAAAATTTTAAATAGTGCTTGATCATGAATTTCAGTGTAGTGGCCACTTTTATTTGTAAATTTTGATTAAATTTCCTTTGTTCCTGTAGCTGTTTTAACAATATTTCTTTATTTTGATTAGCAGCTCATGTGCACTCATTCATCATATCAACCAATTTTTGCATTTGTTTATGCAACATAGAAATAGTACGCTTCAACACTTTTCACTTCTTCTGCCTTGTCAGCCTTCACCCGCTCCAACTCTGTAGTTAAACTTGCAATCTGTGTTTGCAAAACTATAACCTGAGCTTGTAGAACATTTACTTGACTTGAGGAAGGTCCAAAATCCAGATCCTCTAGGTTACCCAATTTTCCCATATCAGGTTTCTCACCAAAACCAGCTTCAGAAACATGTGGAAAGTTTGCAAATTCGCTTGGTCGAGGTTGAGTAACAAGTGAAGTTATAAGGGTAGTAAAAACCGTAGAAGCAGGCATAGAAACTAGAATTTATTGTGACACAGAAATGTGTGGTGAAAGCGTAACCAGAGGAACATTATCTGGATCAAGATCATCATCAGTTAAACGTCTTCTTTTCTCAATAGATTTGATTATGATTTTCATGATACTCATATTCCACGTGTTTTACATCATTAGGTTAAATTTCAAAAGGAAATAAATCTTAAACAACATAAGAAAAATGTGCAACATATTTCAAAATTGTTAAAACCACAAATTGTGATTAAACAATCTAAATCACCAATCAAACAAACCATAGTCACTTAAGACAGGGTTTCTTTTAAAAAAGGTTTTAATGAAGATTAGAAATGGAAACCAAAATCAATTAACTGTGGAGATCAGTTGTCAAGTAGTTCATCTTTACCTTTAATTGGAAAGAAAATCATGTTAACTTTTCATGATGAAAATGGAAAACCCAAGACCGTTGAGGCTTGGGCTCCTAACTAATTTGTTTGTTATTTGTGTAGGATGCTCCAAGAGGACCTGTTGATAATTTTTGGGTTGTTGACAGTGGAGCTTCCCAACACATGAACAGTGATCTTATGTTATTACAAAACGTCAAATCTATTCAAGGTGGATATGTTGCATTTGCGGGTGATAAAGGAGGTTTTATGTCACACACCCTCGAGACGGTCAGCGGTTTGCGGAAGCGACAAGTGTTCGGGGGTGTGATCATGACCGGGTCAAAAGCACACGATTACATACAGAGAAATACATGACTTGAATTACATCCAAATACAACCAAGTTCTACATCATACAATAAGTTAACCC
>WOUH02008825.1:0-17277 GCA_009936405.2 Stevia rebaudiana
ATATCTAAGTCATTCAATTTGGAACATAATCAACAAATTGCTTTCATATTATCATTACGTAAAAGTACATGGAAATCAATTACATCATAGTCTATCTGAAAACCGGGTGTTACATACGTGGTACTAACTCCTCACATGTATCTCCTCACTCAGGCTAGGGAGCCTCTCCTACACTCTCCTCTAGAACCTCTGCATCTCCTACATCGATATCTAGGCCATGACCTGTCAAAGGGAAGTTCAGGAGCATGTCAGGGTCTAAATCAGCATATCCTCCCATGGGGATGTCCATAAACATATCAGGACCTATATCTATATCCATCTCAAGGTGATCCTCAGGTGGTGGTATAGCAGGAACTGGATCCTCTTGTGGTGGAGTAGGTGGTCCAAGTGGGATAAGTGGAACTGGTGACGAACTGGAGGAACATGTGGATCCTCATCGTCAAAATCCGTCTAGATAATCAGATATGAATAAGAGTGCGACATGCCTGCAAAAATGCATAAGTTATAGCATATAATGTTTTGCATTTGAGGAACATATAGCATACATATATATATATACACGTATATCCTATGGTTATAGTTCATACTACGGTGTAATCTAGTTTTTAGTAAACATGTCGCTTTGATATCAATGTGTGACACCCCACTTCCCGGCCCCCGGTCCCCGGCCTTCAGCTCAAGAATGGATCGTCACTAATCAATACTTAGTCAGGATCGAGCCAATGGTTTACAAACAACTCAGATTACACCAAACATATTTCAATTCATATAATAATGTATATTACAGCAGAAGCAAATATTTTACAATATTATAATGTAACATGTAGTATGACAACCCCGCCTGTCTTTCCCTTGTCTTGCTCATATATGAGATTACATATATGATTTGAAAACAGTGTGTGTTCACAGGTTTTAACATATCACATAAAACCTTTTTTATTGGCATTCAATATCCCATATTGATATTATCTCATGATATTAATGTAAGACTAGACCACAATACTATTTGCAAAGTATGGATCAGACAGTTCCAATATGTTATTACCATAAATGAACTGGAATCGAGGCAGATTTTTTATTGCCTCCCATATGATAATCACTGATCATATAAATTACGTCAATAATACATACATGTAAAGAAAAGGTATTACCGTATGGGGTTCATCAAACCCAGTAGTACTACCCCTTATTAACCATCCACGTTTGTGTTAACGGTCCAATGTGTAGAGGACTTTCATGTGATAGTGATAACACTTATGTAATAACGGATAGCCATTGTGTCTTTATGAAAACATGATTTGTATGTATACGTAATCTCCCCCATATATAGTAAAACAAGTAAAACATAAAAGGGGCCGTGAAACTCACCCAGCAATCGAATATTGCTCACAAATAGAATACATTACCATCATCTTCCGCAAAAATCAAACAAGAGTTGGAAAACTCTACTTGTACAAGTCATGATGACGGTGGTACCATCCAACTAGTATTCCTTACAATTCATGGGTAATGAGACGGAACCTTTTGAAAGATTCTCCACTATTACTGATTTAAAACAAGGAATCAAAGAGATGTTTTGAAAAGACATTATCACTTAGGGGAAAGTTATACAAATCCATTCAAGGAGTAATATTCAGGATAGAGATAGTTATTCAACACCATCATGAGATGGACTAAGAAGAAGCAGAAGTAAAACAAGTAAGTGATAAAAGGGGCCGTGAAACTCACCTAACAAGCAGAAAAACGGCTAGGAATGAGATAATAAGCGAAATGAGCAATCCTCGAGCGTAACGATTGATGCAGCATGAAAACGTATCTCTGCGCGTATACTGAGCGTTTCTAACATACTAGAATCTCCACTAGGATGCTAGGGGTGTTTTGGAGTGTTCGGGAAAAGTCGGGATCAGAGGAAACGACGGAATTCCCTTCAACCTGAAATGAAGCATTTATAGACTCGGCAAAGGGGGCCGCGCGATACGCGCGCCGCCGGTCTTCCTCTTTTGCGCGACGCGACCGAATGTGGCAGACGTGGCGCCCCTCGTTGGCTGCCACGTGTTCTGCTGACTCGCGTTTTCTACTGCCACGTGTATTGTGACTCAGCTTCTCGAGTACCACGTGTCGTGGTGACTCAGCTTCCGGGTGCTACGTGGTGACACGTGTCACTGCGTGGTACTGAGGCGATTAGTTAGCTTGTTTTTACGTTTCCCGCTTTGTTCAGACTCCGTTTCGTGTGTGATTTTAGCATGTTCACGATTTTTCATTTCCTATATAAGTCCAGTGGTTTCACCTCCCAAGGAGTTACTGAAATTTAGGATCTATGGAAGCTTGCATCGTTTTACATGTACCTTTCGTACCGTTGCTCGAATTGGATTTTCGTTTACATTCAAATAAACTGAAATACAACTTTAATCGTAAAAGTAATCTTTATTTCACATAAAAACTGAATTACATTAAATAAATATTAAGATTAAAAATAGTACAAAGTCGGAATCTGATCACAATCGTACTGGAAAAGAGCCAGTTGTTATAGATGTCCTAAAAGTCTCCCAAGAATCCGGTAGAGTACCGGGGAGCCATAAACCTTGTATCTCGTCTTAAAACCTGATACTCATTCCTGCAAGTTGATTGATAATTCCCTGAAAAGTATTCAAGTTATCACTAATAGAAGTTCCATCATGGTACTTCAGGTTTATTAACTACTTAATCAAGAACATCTTATTGTTCCTGATTTTTCAAACATACAATTTCTCAAGCTTGTTCCATAAGGTATGAGCATGCGTCTCCTTACTAATATGGTTCAAAACATTATCATCAACCTACAACCTAATATACCCGCAAACTTTCTATGCTAAATATTTCATTCTTCATCTGGTTTGTTTTCTGGTTTATCCAAGCATATAATAATCCTTCACCTAAAGAAGGTCTTCTATCTTGCCTTTCCAAACATGATAATTAGAACCATTCAAATTCACAATTTCATTTGTGTTAGTATCCATCTTTCAAATGAGTCTAAACCCACATTAAATAACCAATGGCTCTGATACCACTCTGATAGGAAAACACGCAACCCGGTCACAAACAGTAAACAACAAATGTGGAATTATCTTTGTTTGACCAAACTTTCCCCGACCCAAATGAACTTGTGATGATACGAATAAATAGGGAATACTAATGTAACAAAGTAACACCAAATTCTAATGTGGAAAACCTCTCAAAGTGAGTAAAAATCATGGGACTACTAGAGCCTCTTAAAGTCCACTATCACCAAAATAAGAGCAATACAAAGTCTTCTCTAAGTATACTAGATCCATACAAAAACCATCATACACTTGAAATCTAAAACAACCAGTATATGGATCCAAATCAAAGACATAAAGGAAATAAGCTACCAATAAACTGCAGCAATGAACAAAGGGTTCAAAGCCCGACTTCTGGACGTGATGATAACAATTCAATTGTTTGATATGGTCGCCTCAATTTTGTTAAGAAGCTTTATGAAAAATGAAGACGATCTGACGGTTGAAACTCCGGGAAACAGAAGAATACTGCACCTAGGTCAAAAATGATGAAAATGGTTTCTTCTCTTCTACTCTTCTCTTTGCGTGATGATTTGCTCTCTCACACATACTACCAGGCAACTTTTGTTTTTCTTTTATACTTCATATTATTTGGTTGGGCCATGGGATATTCTCATGGGCTAAATAACCCAACATCTTCACACAGGTCCCGGTCTTCCGCATTGATACCACTCGATAAATACAATTGAGTGATTGAAAACCACACAATTAAAATAACTCGATAAACCTCTATTTATAATAAAAAAGATACTAACATTAACTTGAATATAAAGCAACTAACATATTTTAGTTAAGCTTAAATTCTAACTGTCCAACTCAATCTAATATATAAGTAAACTTTTTCACTTAACATCCCTAACTATTATATATTACAAGATTCCTAACTATTATATATTACAAGATTAGTCCAATATTAGATAATTAGATAATCTTTGACCTTTTGGCTTTTAATTAAAAAACAAAAACAGACTTGTTTGTGTTCGACAGAAGTTAAAATTAACAAGATTTTTGTAACCACAACATTTATTACAATGTCCAGTGCCATTGAATTTATTTAGTGTTATTTAATGAGTATATTGTTATAACGCTACTTAGTGCTGCCTTTTGTACTTTGTTATGTACAGATTTTCAGCCACCGCACTTTGGGAAAAAGAATAAAGTGGGTTTAATTGTTGGGACGGTTGGTGGAGGCCTTATTTTTGTATTTTTGATCATTTTTATCTTGTGGAGAAAAGGCTATTTTACGAGGGAAACAATAGCGGATGGAGGTAAATCTTTCATTTTCTTATGGTGGTTTTTATTAGAGGTGGCAATTTCGGCTCTTTTACGTAAGAGTCGTTTTAGTTGAGTTGTGTTGCATTTCAAACATGTCAAATGGGTCACATTAAAAGCTAAATAACTATGGTATTAGAATTGCCCAAAATCTATATGTAATGCATGCAATTTCTTAAGTCATTTTCTAAATTAATTTTTTCCATGATAATTTTAACACATATATATATTGACTTTTTATAATTAAAAGTTCCATAGAAAAAGTATCACCAACCTTTTTTGACCAGTACCAGAAATGATACATACAACTTAATCCAACTTGTTAACGAGTCCTCCCATCTATATTATTGATTTCTAACGCTCTCATATCACAACGGGCCCAAGACTTACTATTAACAATTTTTTGTTGAGTAGAGCTTAAAGGAATAGATCTACAAACAGGGATTTTCACTCTAAGACACATAAAAGTTGCAACGAAGAACTTCGATCCATCAAACAAGCTAGGAGAAGGTGGTTTTGGTGCTGTTTACAAGGTGCTGTTAAATTGCCAACCGATTCAAAATAAAAACAACATAATATCAACTAGCATTACTAACAAAGCTTATGTCGTTATGTAGGGTCTGTTATCGGACGGGACAATAATTGCAGTAAAACAATTGTCATCAAAGTCTAAACAAGGAGCCCGTGAATTTGTCAATGAAATTGGATTGATTTCTGCACTACGACACCCAAATCTTGTCAGGCTATATGGATGTTGTGTTGAAGGAAACCAAATGTCTTTGATTTATGAGTACATGGAAAATAACTGCTTGTCTCGTGCCCTTTTAGGTGAGCTAAATCATTTAGCTTCTGTTTGAGAAAAAACATTTTCATTTTATTAATTATCAAATGTATTTATAAAAAGAAAGATCATGTTCACATCATTGTAGAAATCTTATTGTTGTGAATAATAGATTGCACAGGGAAAGACGATGTGTCCAAAGCAAAGCTGACATGGCCGGTGAGGTTAAATATATGCATAGGGATAGCTCGAGGTTTGGTTTATCTTCATGCAGAATCACATATGAGAATTATACACAGAGACATCAAGGCTAGCAATGTTTTGCTTGATGAAAATTTCAATGCAAAAATATCTGATTTCGGGTTAGCAAAGCTTAGTGATGATGAAGATACCCATATAGTCACCCGTGTTGCAGGAACAATGTATGCTCTCTTATTAGTCATATTCATACAGGTTAAAACCAGTTAGGGGTGAAACGCGTAATTTTAAGCACAATCCGAATCAGTTCATTTCAAATTAACTTTCTGTTGGCATATTAGTCAATAACTATGTTTAGGTTTGAGACTTATCTTCGTTTTTTTGTTCTTAAGAGGTTATATGGCTCCAGAGTATGCCTTTCGTGGAATTTTGACGCCTATGGTGGATGTGTATAGTTTTGGAGTCGTGTTAATAGAGATTGTTAGTGGAAAAAGCAACAACTACAGGCCAAATGAAGACCAAAATTGTTACCTTATTGATTGGGTGAGAAAATCGACCTTTTTTAATTTATCAACTTTTGGGGTGTGTTTGTATCTAGGGTTATCTAAAAAACTTGAGTCTCGCTCCAAAAAAACTTGTTCCAATTCCACTCACGTAGTAAACAGTCTGAGCATAAACAAGCCGATCACGATTCACGAACCATTGTAAGCTAGCTCGCCACTCGTTCGGATGTTGTTCGCTCGTTTGGCTCACTCATTTGGCTCGTTCAAGTATAACTCAAATCTTATTTTTTATATATTGACACTATTATAATAGATATTAACTTTAAGCCCAATACCACTTTAGGTCCATTTAGGACTCTAACTCTTTAATATTTTAACCCTTTATGTCTTTCACTAGCGTCAAAAAGAAATATAGAAGTACAGAATTAGAGATACAAAATCGTTTGAACTTTATTGGAAAAGCCAAAACAGTGAAGAATGAAAACCGTTATTTTTGGTCGGTTGAATTTGTATTAAGATTTAATTTGAAACCGAGTTGAGCCACTCGGCTTCTAAACGATCACGAGCACTAGCTTTTGACTTCTTATTCTAACTAATGTATGAGTTAGGGTCAAACTGGTCAGGATAAACTAACATTACCTATTTATTTCTTATTTTAACCAAACTTTAGACATAATTATTTCTCAAAATGCCTCTGTTTCCCGAAAAAAAAATGCTCCATTTTGTCATTTTATCTTGCTTGCTGATCAATCACAATTTGCCTAACACTCAAACATCAAATTATCTCAAACATCAATATTTAAACTAATAAATTAAACTGATAATTATCAAATTTTGAAATAATATCCAAACATACACTTTGATTTTGAGGTCAAATGAACTGATGTTTAAATCAAGAAACCATATATATGAATCAGTCAGTCCCTTCTCATTAATCGATTAATAACAGCTACATGATTGTATTGATTCGGAACCAACGTCTTTGGCTAAGAAAGTCAGACTGTAACATTCGTTTGGTTATTCTGCAGGCAAATACCTTGCGTAAAAAGGGACGTCTATTAGAAGTGGTTGATAAAGACTTAGGGTCTGAGTATTCACAAGAAGAAGCATTGACGATTCTAAATGTCGCCCTTTTATGCACAGACGCAACATTCAACCTTAGACCAACCATGTCTCAAGCCATTGACATGCTAGAGGGTCGAACTATGATTCAAGATTTTCTAAAGGAGCAGGATCATTCAATGAGGGACCCTCAGAATGAGTCTATAAGAAGAGACTTTTGGGAGGAGAATAGTGACATCCGCCCAATGAGTGTTGAAATGAATAATGAGTCCTTTGTCACGGAGTTATCTTGACACTTTGCTCTTTTAATCAAGTTGCAAGATATGAAACAAATAAAAACGAAGACATACATATTGTGTTGTTTATTTGGATAGAATAAACCGTCATGCAAACACAATCAAACAAGCTTAAAGAGGTGCTTTTGGTGTCGTTTATTAAGGTAGCGTTATTGTGTCAACTTATCAATTGAAGAGAACACAAGTGAACATTCTATTACCTTTTGTTACTATATGTTAAGAATTGTTAGATGTGGCAAATAAATATAATTAAACAGCTACGTTCAAGGCCTAAACAAGGAACCAGTGAATTTTCAATGAAGTTGCACATGCTTTCAGCTCTACAAGACACAATATTTAGTGGGACTCTATAGTTGTGTAATTTGTGTTAAAGGAAACCCGTTGTCTTGGATTTATGAGTCATGGCAATAATTATCTTTCCGTGCCCTTCTAGGTGAGCTTACAATATGTGCCATATAACGACTCAAGGATAATATAGCTTTAAATTATCATTGTATAGTCAAACACTCGAAGAATATGATATAGCTCATTCACCTCCCATAATGTTTTCTAAGCCAATTATTGTTATATCCGAAGATTCGAAGGGTAGGCTATTCATATCCTCTAATCCTATTTCTAATAACCATCGGCCCATTGGCCCAGTTGGGGAGCCCATAGGCCACTAGGGAATCATTTAAAACATAAGCAGGGAGCCCATAGCCTAAGTTAATTTGCTAGGGTCAGGTTTCTAGGATTTCTTGTGATTTTTAAGGTTAGGTCTCATTCCTTTTAACTTCTTCCTTTGTTAATACACAATTATATTTCTGCATTTGAAGAAACTGACTTTATGTCCTCATATATACAACCGCGGGCTTAGCCCAGCGACAAAAGTGTATGCCCCTCATCCGCCTATTAGACATTTATTTTATTCGATACAACTAGAGGGTTCTATGTGTGATTATATGTATTACTAGGTTATAGACCCGTGTATTACATGGGTTTATAGATAATTATCATTTAGTTTTATAATATATACACAAATTTACATAATTGAATTACTTTATAAATGGCAATAACCAAAAATCAAAGTACATTTACATATCATAAATACGTGACCGAAAATTAAAGGCAATTGGATTAAGTCGAATGCATGTGGGAAGTTAAAACAATTTGTTTTAATCGAATATCTTAAATAGATGATTGTGGGAAGATTAATTACATGATTTCAAAATACGTATCAATCAAAACACGCAAATTTTATTTGAGAATATTAAATAGATTTATAGATGATTTGAAAGTTTGATACAATCAATATTTGTTAGATTTAGACAGTGTTACCATGTAACATTTTATGTAATCATTTATAGGATAGATTATACTTAGAACTTTTTCTTTTATTATATGATTTTAATTAATATGTATAGTATTATAAGTAGATATGAAGGATTAAATAAAAAGAAGATCTTGCCTAAAAACAATAGGAACAAATCTTGGTTTTCCATTTGCTTAAGATAATAAAGAAGGAAAATGTCATTCATGTAAAAACCCATTTGTTTGGACTTTTCTCTCCACTTCCTTTAAACATTGATAACTTTTTTACATGACAATATTTTTTTTTTATAAAAATTGCACCATAAAAACAAACGTTTTTTCTGTTTAATTTGAGTACCATAATAATATATCTTTTTAATAAACTTTTTATAAAATTAAGAAAATCTAGTACGATGATATAGCACAAAAGAGTCTAGTACAAAAAAACTTAGATTTACATATACTATATTATCAAAACAACTAGATATACATGTACTGTATTATCAAAACAACAAAATATATAGTATTGTATTCTCAAAACAACTAGATATATTCATATACTATATTCTCAAAACAAGTAGATATACATGTATTGTATTCTCAAAACAAGTATATTACATGTACTGTATTCTCAAACTAGATATACATATACTGTATTATATTTTTTCCTTTGTTGTCTTAGAAGAAAATAAAATCAATAAATAAAAAACTAGATTTTCTTTGTACTAGATTTTTTTTAGTTTAAAAAAGTATATCATTATAGTACTCAAATTAAAGAGAAAAACATATTTGTTTTTATGGTTCAACTTTTATAAAAAGGTTATATCTTACGAAAAAAGTTATGAATTTTAAAGGAATGTGAGGAGAAATTTAAAAAGCCAACTAGTGTGTTTCCATCAATACCATTGTCCTTATTTGTATACTTAGATTTAAATCCCCTTGAATCTTAACAATTGATTAAGTAGATGAAGGGCCAAGGTTTGCTCTTATTGCTTTAGACAAACTAGTGTTTTATCGGATCCAACCTCTACAAGTAGGCGTATTATTATATTTTCTTCTTATAGATGAATTTATTTATGTTTTATTTGAAAAAAAAAACTTAAAACAAATTTTGAAGAACTTCAATTTATTGTCAATCGGATAATACAAAATTAAAAACAAGACGTGAAACAATAGAACAAAAACATTCATAATATATGAAAAATAATATAATGCTGAATAATATGTGTTAGTTTTAAAAATAATGGTTATTGGAACTTAAAATATTATTTTACTCAAAATATTATGTTTGAAATAAAATAAACTGTAAATTGATTTAATTATAACCCAAAGATTAAGGAGGTGTTATCATGTGACATTTATTGGAATGATTTATTAGAGGTACATATATATAAGTAGTGGTTCATGACACAACCACTTTTTATGGGAAGCCAAAAAACCATAATTAAGTGAATTCCAAACATTTCTCATTTCTTCATACGTTATTATTTTTTAAAATAGTTTGCATTATTATATCACAAATTTTACCCTTTCAAATGAGTATAATGAAGATATGTCAAAAAACATTGTGTCGTAAGTTGTAGTATACAACATATATGTAGTATATTTGTAGTATACATTTTTCTTTTTTTTTAACGGCTACTTGTAATATACAAAAATATATAAAAAAACCACTTATAGGAAATGCGTAAAGTAGCTCAAAGTGTTAAAATATATGAATTATCTACATACTGCATATATGCATCATGACATATTACAATAATATTACACAAATGCAGTATACATAAAAAGATGAAAAAATAAAGAAAATTCCGAATAATTTTTTTCTAGAAACGCATATATAAATTTAAATAAATAAAATTTTTAAATTATCATTGTATTGCAAATATTTAGTATTAAAATTTATGATGAAATTTTTTTTCCTTTATAATATGGCTTTATTGTACTCGTTTGAAAGAGGATAAAATTTGTAATTTTATTGTACAATTTGTTATAAAAAATAATAACGTATGAAGAAATGAGAAATGTTCGAAATTGATTAAGTTATGTTTTTTTGGTTCTCGCACGAATGAGTGGTTTTCTCATTAACATTCCACTGTGTATATATATGTGGTATGCATAAAATGTAAAGCCACTTTCATTGAGAAACTCAAGAAAACCATGTAAAAATCATTATTCTTTTTTACAAAAAAATATGGTAGGGTTTATACCCATTTACGTTTTTTTTATGAATAAAATTTAAAAAGCGCTGTAGAGATTTAAAAAGAAAAAAAAACCTTCTGCATATGTCACGTATGTGGTTTCAGCTGTTTACATATGTAAATTACATATTTTTTTCTAAAAAATGTCATTTTTTATAAAAATCATTTTTTTAAATATCCACTTGACGCTTTTTTATATTTTTTTCACCAAAAGTCATAAAATAAAATGTAGAGTTTGTAATACATGGAATACAATATCTAAATACAAAGATTATTGTGGTAATATAGCCAGGGTACCTAGACCCTAATTCAACCGCACCTTACTTCTAATTATGGGTGTTCAATCGGCGCCGATCACCGCCTTCACAACTACCGTCAACCTATATTGTTAGGTCACACATGGCCCTTCTCTCTCCATTTTTCTACAGCAGGCAAGACCAATCATTACTCTCACAAATTTGGTTTCACGTTATCACCTACGAATATGGGTTTTGGGAAGCTATGGTCCAACCTTTCTTGCTACAAACAACTTGTTTGGATATATTGATTAAACCATCTCATGCCACCTTTTTTTTTGAACGGCAGAGAATTTCTTAAAAAAAAATATGAGCTAGCAAGATGGTAGGACATGAAAACACCCAACAAAATCAAACAATAAACATTACACAGCAAAATTGAAGTTTCTCCAATCTTCCCAACCCACATTTGAGATTTTTGCCCGGTTCCTGATCCATTGGAAGCCAAGTTGTTTGACGTCTTCAACCATTTTGGGGATAGTTGGCGACCCTCCGTTGAACACGACTTCGTTTCTAGTACCCAAATGCACCAACATGTTGTGATAATAATAGCATGAACCAACTCTTTCATCTTTTCGCTAACCGGTAAGGAGTTGTAAAGAAGGAGATATCGAACCCCAAAAGAGAATATTGGGGGAATCCTACACCAAATCGCGATACTCTCCCATAAGCATTTAATGAAAAATTAACCAAAGAAACCCAAGAGCCAAGTAATGCAGGAAGTGCTCAAATTGAAACGGTTGTCAATCCAAATGAACCCAATGTAACATTTAATCAAGAATCTGCAGATCAATTTTCTGCAAATGTTGTGGCAGACAAGCACATGCAGGTGGTTCTAAAATTAGCTGAATTTGGATTTGATTTTGAGATTATAAACAAAATGTCTTATGAACAACTGTCAATTGAAGAAAAGATCAATCTTTCTACTCTCCTAAATTCTAAATTCTGAAGTTGAAACACCATTATAGAGAGAGAAAAGAGAAAGACTTGAAAAAGAGAGATTAGAACAGCAGAAAGCTGATGAACAAATTGTAAAATCCTTAAAACAACATGATCCAAACTCAATGAATGATCAAGCTCTAAGAAATTTTCTGCACCAAAGAGGAGTACCCTCAAGGAGCTATTCAAAAATGAAACGTGAAACACTAATAAACAGGGTATTTGAATTCCTTGCTACTGATAAAGATGCTGGTAAGGAAACAAACTTGGATTTATCTGAAAAACCAGTAATCAGCAGAGTAGCCTCCTTAAGTCCAACTTTCAAAACACCAAAGTCACTTGTACCACAATCATTATCCTCAAAACAAGCAAAATCCTCATACACAAAACCATCAGCACCAAGTCAATCTTCTCAATCCTTCCAAAACATGATAAATTTGGGATTGACCTATGAGGAAACTTTGAGAAGAAGTGACAAAGAATTAATTGGCCAGAGAGGAAAAATAATGGGTCGGAAATATGATTTTTCCTGTAAGGCATATCTGGTGAAAAGAGGTACAGGTGGTGTTCAATTTTTCTCAACTCATGCAACTATATTTGGATTAAGTGATCATGAATTAAAAGAACTGTAAAAAATCTGGTTGGTGAACAGAAGTAGACATACAAAACGAGCAGAATTTCAATCTGAGTTGAGAATGTTAGTGAATAAATATACATTACCAGATGGAAGATTGAACAAAGATGAAATTTATAGAGAAATGAAAAAGTTTGAAAAGAAGTGGGATGAAAAGCATTACAAGCTAAAAGGTATAGAACAAACTAGGAAGAAAGTGTTTGGAAATATGCAAATTTATCCAATTCCTGGTTTGTTCTATGATGAGAATTCTTGGGAGCTGGTTATTCTCAGAAACACTCCATTTTTAATGCAACTGACATCAGATTGTATGCTTATACTGAAGCCAAACTCTTTGAAGTTCATATCTCACATACCTTGATAGTCTTGAAATAGAAAAACCAAAGACCAAATTTGGACAACTCAATCTAAAACAATTTTATGGATTGATCAGAAGATTGAGGAACGATATAGAAGATTTAACAGTCCAAATTGGTTTGAAGAAAAATGAAAAGATAGTGGTGACATTGAATAATATTCAGAGAATGCATATAAGTGATGATGGAAACCTAGTGGTAAAATGTGCTGACAAAAGTTATCTATTTACATGCAAAGAGGATTTATCCAAAATGGATTTTGGCACATTATCAAATCTAAACTCAATGCCAATCTACTATTCGAGAAAAGATCTAAACGCTCCCATGTGTCAATTTGCAGGAATCATTCATCACCTGGTTTTTACCTACAGAATAGATCATGTCAAAGAAGAAGATGATGCTTGATAATGTATAAAGCTGATAAAAGTGATTGTTGGTGACTTGGTTTTTGAAAGCTGATAAAGGTTTTTGTATATATGTTGTTTCAGAGATCTTGAGAGGTACACAGGGATCATGGTGGTTAATTGTAGGAAGCATCATCTCAGGGGGAGATTGTTAGGTTTCCTCTATGAGATGGTGACTGTCCCACAGTTAACAAGTTATTCTGCAAGCTTCAATGTTCATTAAGTCCATTTAATGATGGCACATTTCTAACTTTTCTCTTTTATTTTTGTTCATTTGCTTTAAACAGATTTGTGAATGCTGATTGATTGACATAAGTTAAGTCCATGATCAATGTGGATGTATTAAAAGGCTCAATACATATGACACATTATGGTCGTGTTTTCTAAACCTTAATCAGTTTTAATATAAGATAATGAAATGATATATATGTATTTCTTATGTTATTCTGTTTAGATGTGCAGGATTTGCAAAGGATAAATGGCTGCTGACAGCTAAAACAGATATGCTGATATGGTCAAGTGCTGACTGCTGATGTTAATCTCCACTGCTGAAAAGGAGATTGGGTACTTAGAAGATACAGTACTCTTGACTTCTGATGAGTATAAGGTCATACTGCTGACGTTATATTGTTGCTACTGACACAGAAACCTTAGAAGAAAATCTACTAAGTGTCAAAATGCAGTCTGTGCTGCTGACGCCCTAACTTGGTGGCTGCTGACGTTCTATTTGATGACTGCTTGTGTGCATATCCCGTATTGAAAACTTAGATAGATTTTCTGTTATTTTTCATTTGTAATGACATCAGTTATGACGTGTATAACTGATGTGACGTTTGTTTGTTAATTAGTGCTAAACCGTTAGGGCAGTTAGGTTAGATCTAGAACTTTCCTATAAAATGGCCTGTTATAGAATCAGTGTGTACGCTTTTACACACGCAACTTACACACTTTTGCACACAGTACTGTAATTCTTTGATCATTTCAAATCTGATTATAATACAACTGCCCTTTATTATTCAATTAATCTGTTCTTCATCTATTCTTATTAAATATGAGTTGAATATTAACTGTTTGAGTTTTATTAATTAGATCATCATCCTAACTTGAATTGATTGCGTGTTTTCGCCCCGTAATCAATTGAAATCATGACTTATTTTTCTTAGATCAGATACAGATCTCGATCCTGACAATATGTCACGTATTAGATTTAGTCCAAGTAAATTTAAGTCTAGATGGTTAGAAGGGCACTTTGGTCATAGATGGAAAAGTTTGTTTAAGCCGTCCACCATTAGATTTTTCCTGACCAACGGTAGTAGAAAATTAGTCGTTAGTACGAGCGGGAAGCATATCAAGGAGAAGCCTCCTGATTGACTTGGTCATTTGGCTTTTATTTACTTTGTGCGATTTTATTTAATTTCATTTTTTTTTTTTCCATCTATTGTTTGCGTTTTTGTGTTGTTGGTTTTTGCAGGTGAACATTTTGAGATTTTGAGGTGTTGGAGAAGAGAAAGGAGCATGGAGATCAAAAGATGGGACACAACCAAATTTCAAAAACTTTATGTTCCCTCTGACTTAGGCGTGTCGCGCGCGCTACCTTCCAAACCCCGCGCGGTACGCGTTGGGGGGTCAAGCGCAAAAAAAAACCCAATTCTCAACCCCGCGCGGTACGCACAAGGTCATTCTCCCCTTCCACGCGATACACCTAGCCTCGTGCAGACCCAATTTTTTTTTTTTTTACCGATTCAACGCCATCCGCACACCTGTTACCTTCGTGCTCATTTTATACATAGAGGTTGACCCATTTATAGGTCGAGGTAAGTTTCACTTGTGGTCAAGGGTAAGTGTGGGGATCGGGGGCAACTTGTTGTCGATTTTCTTTTTATTTTCTTTATTACTTTACACATTTAACCCGACGCACCTGCAATAAATCGATTTTTTTGTAAATTTCATTTATGTAAATATTATATCTATAAATAAATTTTTATTTTCATTTTTTGTGTTGGTAAATAGAGTTTTTAATTTTTAATTTTTATTTTTCTTTTTATTTTTAATTTGGTTAACTACTTGGTATGTTTAAGTTAATTTTGTAGTTTTTTATTGATCCACCCATACTCAATCTCCATTTGGGTGGAGATGTCTTTAACTTTATCATTTTTGTAAAAAACATCTAGCAATGGGATTTCGGAGCCGATGACGAATGAAATGCTATATGGTCGAGCAGGATGGAATTAGGAGCTACGCACCATTAAACCAGCTATGTCCTTTCAAATTTCCTTGTTTATTATTTATTTTTGGTATTTCCATCTCTACATTGGTGACAATGTATAATTCAAGTGTGAGGATGGAAACTATCGTTTTTGTATATGAGTCTGTAACATGTTCAGTAATAAATACACTTAAAACCAGATAAATTTAAAATTTTTGTATAAGTCCTTGTTTAAGTCTAGTGCATTTTAAGTGGAAAATGATACATATAACTAAGTTTTTAGTTCTAAATTGAACTTTTTTTTTAAATTAGACATCTTTTTGTGATATGTAGGTAGATCCAACCAACAGTCAGTTTTCCTTTTGATTGAATTAATATATGTAAATATCATGAATTTTGTGGGTTTAACCATGGGTAATAGTGATTTTAGGTTTGTTCATTAAAGTAAGGGAAACCACTGCAGTCTTAGGATCTAAGGTAGTTAATTTTTGATTAATTTGGCACATCTAAAAGGATGGCACCCGCTTAAATCCACCAGTCCACTGTTTGAGCTGAGCATAGAAATGATAAATGAAATGAAATTTATAAGGGCTACAAGTTATGTGTCACATGCCAAGTCACAACTTGGTTGAAACACCACTAAGTTAGGTCCATTGTATACTAGAAATGTGCTAAAAATGGTAAATATATAACAAATGCAAAATGCTCATACCTTCACTTGCTTCCATCTAAAAGTTAGTCTAATTTTAATTGTTTTAGATCTTTTAATTGCAGTGGTAGGTATTCCAGTAACTTCCCTTTTTCCTTGAAATTCTATATAAGCTTGATTGATCTGTTGCTTGTGTGTGAGAAACATATTAGGATTGATTATTAACTTTGAACTTAAATTGTGTTAGTCCTTCATCAGGATCTACAACCAATACCGACTATCAAACACAAACAAACACGCGGAATATGATTGTTTATGTGCAAGAAGAATACGATTAACACAATGAAGATGAACAAGAACAACCAACTTGTATTCAATGACTTCTAGGTGCACTCGGTTTCTAAAGAACCGACTATACTCAAAACAAACGTTGCTAGTGATTAACCTAATAAATGACTAGGAGACGAGTTTATATAGTACTTGTTTTACAAAGTGGCCTTCGACCCAAGCCGAAACTAGAGCAACTAACTAACTAACTCGAGAACCCATTTAGTTACACGAGAATCTACTTATTCACTCCGAGAAACATCAAAACTCTTATTCATGTCCTGACAATCTCCCCTTAGTTTTGTGTTTCCGGTGCTCCTCCATATCAATCTTCAAAACACCGAGGGTCCTCCCAGGGATTCGGAGCTATTCTTTATCCACCGATGTGGGTGATAAGATCTTGAGATATCTCGATCAGAATATTAAAGTGGACAGACTCTTTGATAAACAAGAGTAGTCACAACAGCATCACCCCAGCTGTAACATTTGGCAAATTTCGGGATTGGACTTTAGGCCGAATGGGCTAAACAAGCAAGGCCCAACAAGAGATTAGGCCCAATAAGAGATTAGGCCCATTTAGACAACGATCCATGAAATACAAGCCCATATAAGTTAACAGACTCGTCTGGCAAGTCTTTATGTAAACTATGGTAGCCTACAAATGAAAACGAACGATTTACCATTTACGTGACTGTTAACCGTAACCAACAAAATCGAGAGAATTAATTATCCACAACAATAGTTTATAATAATATAAATATTATTATTAAATGAACAAAGAGTCAC
>WOUH02008841.1:0-17268 GCA_009936405.2 Stevia rebaudiana
AATCGAGTTTTTTTATAAAATGAAATGATTAATCAATCATCAATACAGCCCCTCATACAGCCCCCCATACAGCCCACTCATTTCCACCATTTTACTCACCCACTTTACTCTTTCTCTCTTCTGCGTGGCAGTCAATACAGCCCCCCATACAGCCCCCATACAGCCCTGCGCACCGGATAGTCTAAAGAGGTAGGCATCACGGATTTAATTCAATAAAACATTTATCGATTTACACACAATAAAACAAAAAATAAATGCACTTTTTAAATGTAATATCTTTGTGTTTATAATTGTTATCATAAACATTTACGCCTTTATGTTTGTTGCATACAACGATATGACATGTTAGAGCGCATGAAATCACAGGACATACATCAATGTATATCTTTCGAGTTAATATATGCATTGGTTGTATACTTGTATGCATTATCAAGGTATTCGTGATTTTTGAATTCGAAATTAATTTTAAAATGGTATTCATGGTATACTTGATCGCTACAATAAAAGTGTTACTATTATAGTTACAATGTTTTTCATAGACAACTAAAAAGGTTTTGTTTTTACTCTTTACTCATACCATTCAAGGAAATATAGCTATGGATATAGTCTTTTAAAGACTAAGTTTTTCCATCCAGTAAATGGTAACGTCTAATTTGTTGTCTACTTATCTTCTATTTCAATTTGAAATGTTTGAATGCAAAGTTTTCAAAATAGAGATTTGGAATTTATAACAAAAATATAAAAAATGAAAGTTATATATTTGAGGTTTACTGTTGTATTTAGAAAAATGCATCTCATAGATATGAAAATGTCACACTTTTTGTGCATCTTTCATATTTTCCATTCACACTTTAATACCCTATATGACACCTTAAAAGAACATTTTTACTTTTAGTGACACTTTTTGATCTATTTTTCTTGTGCTATGACCCACGAAGAAAACCTAGAATACTTGTATTTTTCTTAGTAAAACATTAATAATACTACATTTAACAAAAACAAATATACATCCGACGGTTTTTCCAAACTTATTGAACTAATTCGCTTTAATTTTATTGTGTATCTCTTCATCTATCTGACGGTTTTTTCTCTCAATTAGTGATCTCTATATGATCGACCAATGTTGGGTCACTTCTTCATAGTTTTGGCAAATGTCGAGACTCTTGTCCTTTAAAAGATCATATTGTATAAAACAACAAAGTATACATTGCGTTTTGAAAGATTTTTTTTGATCCAAGTAGGTATAGGGTTGCTAAAAAGATGTCATTTTCTAGTAGGGCGACTACTCGTTCGGTTTCCTTTTTTTGCATATTCCTAAGATTGTTCGAAATGTTGACGTTTATCATCATCTTCTAGCGGACATAGAAACGATTTCATAAAAGTAACATACGCCGCATAAATACCATCGGCAAGATAATATCCGTATTTGCAAAACGTATCGCTACAAATAAACAAAGATCCGGTGCAACAAATTTTATGATGTCATTTAAAATAGATGTTGATTTTAGAAATGCTGATATCGATGTTCTATGTAGTAACAACAAAGAACATATGATATATCTTAATATCTTGTGAGGCCACTGCTTTTAGCATTATGTTTAGGCGTGGGTGGTCACCTCTTTTGCATTGATATCACGAAGCAGTTTGGCAATTATCTCACTCACAATGTGTACAATCAATTTACCTTGCATCCCGTAAAATTGTGTACCTCTCTTCATGAATCGAGTATATTTGTTGAGTATCTATATGTTAGTTAATTAAATATAATTTTGTTATAAAAAAATCATGTTAGTGATTATACAAAATATAAAAATAGCTTTACAAAACCTGTAATGTTGTCACTCGAGGTTTTCTCGAACATCTTTAAATGATCATTTCATGAATCGCTGCAAGTGTCGTACCCGAATCCACTCACGCGAAACCTCATTCCTGCCTTTGGTCACGCTACAAGGCAGTGTTTGGGATTTGGTAACTTTCTTCTTCCCACGCCACGAGTCCACTCACGTGAACCTAATTCATACCTTTTGGTCACGCTACAAGCCGGTGTTTGGGATTTCATGGCATACGTGACCCTCTTATTCTCTCGCCCCTATCAGGGTTGCATGTATAATTTTTTGTTAAGTGATGCCTGTTTATGAGCCAGAAATGAAAAAACTAACCGTCATGGAACACAAGTATCCAAATAAGTTTAAAAAATCTAAAAAACATGTTATCAGCCAAAACATCATTTTCGTTGAATTTGATACATAAATAATGCATGCATGTATGTAAAACTAATCGTGTAATTAAAAGTTTAAAACATATCCCTTAAAACAAAGTGTAAGACCACATAGAGTGGAGCAAGGGAAACCCGGGGAAAGGCTTTCACCGGAATATTAGGGTTACACGGGAACACCAACCCCTTGGATCCGGGACGGTGGTTTGTCGGGAATTCCCATTAATCCAAGCGGGAAGTGGGGAAATGAAAAAGCGGGGAAGTGGGAATGAATGTGTGATAAGGTGGAAAATTGGGGAAAATTTGAATAAAACCGTCTAAAATGAGGAAAAGTATAAAAAATAATGTGACGCAGACTTGTAAGTTGGGAAAAGTGTAGAGGCATGGGATGACCCCCCACCCTAAAACCATCAGGGTTGGTGGCCCAGTTGGAGAGACTTTGTCTTTTGAAGCACCACTATGATCGAGAAGGTTGCATGTTCAAATCTGAGCAAGTGTAAATATCAATGGTGTGTCGTTAAAAAAAAAGTGTAAAACACACTGAAATCAGACAAAATCAAACTGTAATATGATTATTGTTGAAAAGGTAGTGAAGATAACGACAATGAGAAATACAAATTGGTCACGCATGTTTATATATTTTCTGCTTGACAAATATTTTTGGGTGTTTCCAGCTAAGTTCCCTAAAGCTAACGTTGTTGATTATTAATTTTTTAAGTTGAAAGATCGACAAAGGATTAATTGATAATTACGGCAAATAGATTGATAATATCTAATAAACTAATGTCCTCGAATCTTTATCTTGAAAGTAATGAGGATTTAGACATAATTAATTTAATCTAATCATAATGAATACTTAAAATCAGAAGGCTGCAAATTGTTATCAGGAATCTACCATATTTTAGGGTGGAGGCAGTATTCAAAGGGTTCTAAGTACCCTAGGTGAACCAATGTGATTTATCCATTCAAACTTACCCTTAGCTGGCATAATTTACCTTAAACAAAAGAATAATTTATTACGTAACTAAAATAAAAAATAAGTATAATAACACTGCCAACTTAATCTAAATATCAGTTTGTCAATTTTATTTATATGCTATCGCACGTTTTCGGCCGAGAATCACTTCCAATATCGGTATTGTCACATGGTCGTGGGAGCCATACACGTCTTAACATCCGGGCATACCACTCCTCCTGAATAGCCTTTCATTGCTCTTCCATCATTCTTATACATTCTTCTTCTTTTTTCTCGACTCCACCATCGCCTTCTTTAGATCCTTCTTCATTGATGTATACGATGCAACAAATTTAGCCAAACTACTTTTGCTTAATGACTCGGAGGATTTGCTTCCTCTAGGATTTGGTCTTATAGGTGTTGCTACTTCGTTGAGGTCGGGAAAGTGATCATTGTCATTTGGAGATGTGTTGAAGGTGGCAGATCCAATGACTTTGTTTTCTTCCCAGATTGACTTGAGTTCTTTATACCCAACAACGAACCTTTTGTCATTTATCATGTGCTAGGAAATACAATTCAAGTATTGTTGAAAAACCAATTCAGACATTAGTATGAATTTAGTAGCGGTTTCTGAAGAAGTTCAGAGTAAAACTCAGAAGATCAACAGACCATCGGAAGGTCAAACAACTCGTTTGGCTCAATGACGGCGAATCATTGAAGTGTTCTAGAAGATAACTAACTTTAAAGTTGTTTATAACGTTTGATCATGAAACGGTTAAAGATGACGTCACAAGCAAGCTGATAATATATCTGACAAAGAGATAAGAAACCAATTTGTCAAGTAGGCAACCAGGAATAATGATTCATTGAATTAGTTATTCCCAATTTCCCACCAATAATCTCTATAAATACCGAAGTACAACGATCAATCAAAAACATCCGTTAATAGTATTTATTATCTAAAAAGCTTCGATACATCATCAAGTGGCAGAACCTCGTAATTTCAAATCCCCCATTCACTTAGATAAATATTGTATTTTGTCTTATACACCTATCTTAGATCTTAGTTAATCCTTTCCGATCAATGATCGACGATTGGAAAATAGTGATCGTCACACTACGTGGCCAAATAGGTTAAAAGTTAAAATCATGTTTTGAATTTCTCACCTTATGCCTTTATACTTGTTCTTTTACCTTTGGCATAAAACCAGTTCACGACAAAAAAAATAAAAATAAACTTTTAAAACCGACTTTAAAACACCAGTTAAAATCATTCCACATAATTTATAATTTACTCAAGCCATGACGTTATCACCCAGCATTCAATACATTCACCACGTGATTACATTTTAATATTTGTTATTGCATTGTCTTTTTTCAACTTGACCACTTGCCCACAACACCAATATAAACTTCCATTTCACCCCTCCTACTTACCTAATTATACACATTCACTCCTCCAATATCAATCTCATCTATCGCATATATAAACCAACCACCACCTTCCTTCTTCCCACAATCTTTCTATTTCAAAGTCATCAAAATCCCATCTTACAAAATGATGCAAATTCCGTCATACGGCTTAGAGCCTTTTCCGGCGACCAATTCCGGCGAAGTTCCGGTCTTTTGCCGGAGCACAAGCTTCAGCAGTCTCATACCATGCTTAACGGAAAATTGGGGCGACTTGCCGTTAAAGGTCGATGATTCCGAGGATATGGTGATTTACGGTATTTTACGTGACGCCGTTAGTGCTGGATGGACTCCGTTCAATTTCTCCACCAAAGATATTAAAGCCGAGTCGATTGAATTATCGCCGGAGCCAGCTACTGTAACAAATTTTCCGGCGAAGGTAGAAGAAGCAATACCGACATCCATCTCGCCGGTGGTGAAAGGAAAACATTACCGGGGTGTACGGCAGCGGCCGTGGGGGAAGTTCGCGGCGGAGATTAGAGACCCGGCTAAAAGCGGCGCGAGGGTATGGCTTGGAACGTACGAAACGGCTGAAGAAGCCGCGACGGCGTACGATATAGCGGCTTATAGGATGCGTGGCTCAAAGGCTTTGTTAAACTTCCCACATAGAATCGGCTTGAATGAGCCGGAGCCGGTTAGAGTTACTTCCAAAAGAAGGTCACCTGAGCCGTCGACTTCAGCTTCGTCGGCTTCTGTTAGTGGGTCGTCTAAAAGGAGAAGTAGAAAAGGGTTGTCGGCTGATCAAGTGGAGCCGGAAGTGCAAAGCCGATCAGCAAATGCGATGGAGACCGTTACTAGTTAAGTGGATATTTCTGTCGACCCGATTGGTAAGATATGATAGGTCCATGGATACGACCAAGATCCGAACCGGAGGTTATTGAATTTTGGTTACGGGTTACCAAATACCGAAAATACCCTGCCTCAAGACGGGTCATGTAGATGGATTTGAGGTCATAATGGAAATTTGCAACCACACTACCTAGGGCTTTTACGGATATATTTTAAGTGCAATGTGTGTGATTATTGGATAGGTGAAAGAGTTTTTTATTTGTATATTTTATTTTAAATACCTGAAGACATAGTCTCTATCAAATTCGAAATAAGAGATGTTTTAAAGTATGATCATGACAATTATTATTAAGATAATTAAAGCTGAAATCTCTTTAAAGCTACTTTAAAACAGTTATACTTTTAGAGTAAAAAAGTAACCACTAGTTTAATAAAATAGTAAGAGTTAAAGACAACAAACAAATAATTGTCATATATTTTGACGGTTAAAATCTATTCCAGTCAGCAATATAGATCGTGTGTCTAGATTTGTCTAGATACATATCTAAAAGTTACTAAAGTTAAATGAAATGTATTTAGACTTTTAGCGGTTAAAATCAATTCAAGTCGGCAAATAGGGTTCTTGGATAAAAACGACTATTTCTCTTCTACACACCTTTTTCTCATTTGTACTTTTATCTGTTCTTATAGTCATCACAAATATAAAGTCTTTATGTATTTTTGACTTTTCATCTCAACAGAAAATGTGCCACTTGAATTTGGATGGTGTAAAATATGAATTAAGCTTTTTATTCTTGTTTCTTATATATGCTATGCTATTAATTTATATTTTAAGTTAGAATTCGTCACTGCCTATCCATATCATATGTGAACTTATGACGAATAAAAGTATATTTTACCCGTCGTAATCGTCGTTATCATCATTTTTACTATTTGAAAGTTGAAACTAATATCCAGATCCTAATGCCCACTATGTTCCCCTACCATTTGAAATGGATAAGACAACTATATTTTCTCCGGATATTTTCCTATATCGTTATCCAGTTTTTTATTTTTTCGTTTTTGTTTTTGTAACTTAAAGATTGTCAGTTTACGCAAAGTGATCATACATACACACTAACTGAAATAATCCAACTGAAATTAATATAACAAGAAAATCATATTATGATATGTCTGTTTGTACTAAACTTGTAAATAGATGTTGAGTTGTTTTTATTTAAGTATCTTAATTTTGGCTTATTTATATGAGTTAGTTTATTTAAATTAGGATAGCATTTGCATATTTATTTTAGGGTTGAATTTTTTTTTTAGGTTAAGTTTTGTTTCCTTTTAAATGGACGGTTCGATCGTTAAGTTATAGTGAAGAAACAGGAAACTAATGTATAGCTTTCTATTTCCCGTAAATATGGAATCACAATACAATTACTCTCCAAACTCTCAGTTTCTTGCTATATCTCTCTCTGGAAATTCTGTCCCCTTTTCTTGCTTATGAATTCGGTATTTGTAGTCTTTTTTCCCTGGAGACTGTTCGTGAGAAAAGCATACCAACCGTTGGTCCTTATTAATGAAGGATGTTTCTCAAATAAAGACATATCAACGGTTGTATGTTATTGAATGAGAGACGTTTCTCCATGATCCAGCCTGTCATTAATTCGCGGGTCGCATACCTATATAAACCCCCGGGTCGTGGGTCGGTCCGTTTTTCCGTTTCCCGGGTGGGTTTTATCTGTTTTACTTACTATCCTCTATACCTGGTCTACTCAAGCTACTCGGCCAATGGTTGATTTTGACCTTTTAAACCAAAAAATGATTAAAAACCTAGTATTTTAACCTAATATTCTAAATTAAAACCTAATTCCTTAAAAATTACATGAATCTTAAGTAACAAACGAATCCATGTTTGAAATTTGAATCCAAGTTTTCGTATTTGAAGTTTGAACATTTATCATTTCGATATATACATTGATCATGGGTTGTAATAATTAGATTACATTATTGATTTGTACACGTATTGTCCAAACTTAGGTACTTATGATATTTGAATTATGTATAATCTCGTGAATATTATTTTCTTTGTAATATAGCATGTCCGAGTATTCCCCGCCTAGCCGAGTACACTCAACTCCCTAGTCGGCCGACCTGTGAGCGTCTAGCGAGTTTTGCAACACTGGGTATACTAGAGGCATACAACAATCACCATACACTTAACATCAAGTATATGAAACCAAATCAAAGACAAAAGGAAACAAAATCACCAATAATCCGTAGTAGCAAACATGGGCTGTAAAACCCGACTTCCAGAGAAAATTACAACAATAAAACCGTTAGATATGGTCACCCCAATGTAGTGAAGACAATGTCCAAAAAATGAAGACAATCCGACGGTTGAAACTCTTAAAAACTTAGGTGTTTTCTTTTAGCCTATGTTCTTGTTGTCTTTTGAACTGATATGCTCTCTCTCTTGATGACGTATTTTTTTCCTTTTTATACCCACTTTATTATTTGGTATATGGGCTATTCTCATGGACCAAAGATAAACCCAACAAATCTTACCATTTTGCCTATGAGAATGAGTTCGTCCTCCCGACAATCAAGCAACAAACCTTTAACTTTTCCCTTCATTTGGGTCGGTATAAAGTTTGGTCCAACAAAGATAATTCTGTATTTATTATTTACCTTTTGTAAAAAGGTTCACGGGTTGTATTTTCCCATCAAACACATCCCCTTTTCGTTTTAAAAAAGCTGGATGCATGTGTTATGTACTTGTTATTGTAATTATCGACGTTATATATATATACCTCCATGCAGTTGGAGAGTCGATTGAAAGTATATCTTGGTGATAATCGTCCTCAAACGCACATGGTATGTCGGTATGTCCATTTCAAGTGCTAAAGTAAATAATTGGTTGCTGGCGGAAGAGTACCATTTAAAGTGCTAAAGTAAATAACTGGTTGTTGGCGGAAGAGTACAACTAGATACTATGTAACGCCACAACTTTATAGAAAAGAAACGAAAATGATTATTTATGACATTTAAATATTAGAACATGTGTCCTCAAAACTTATCTCAATGGTTTAGGCTCCTATCTTCTAATGTGAAGGTCAGGGGTTCAAATCCCATTGGGGGCGGTCTGAAAGACATCAGATGATGAATCGAATCTGGATTTAACCCGGGTTCGATTCTGATGAGGGGCAAAGGTTTACCCATTCCACGGGGTTCCTGCGCATCTGGTGTGGTCGTGGGTTTTCACGGAGGTCGAGTAGTCGATCTTGCTTACAGGCCGCGAAAGTGAGGGATAGACGTGAGAAAAAACGTCGTTCAAAAAATAAACATTACAACATGTATGTTTTCAATCGCGATTACAGTTATATCTTATTGACCAAAGGGCTTCTAGCCTAATGGACCATGGTGTTAGTCGAGGATATTACTTCTAAGTAGTACGTGATGGTCCAAGTTTCATTGAGTGCATAAAGATGTGGTTTTTAGGAGTAGTTTAGTAAGTGTCTAAGTTTGATGTTAATAAAAACTTCGAATGGGCTATTGTCATCCTTCGAGTCATGGGCTATTGTCTCGTTCTGTACCTCACAAAATGGAAGTGGGGTTAAACTAGCTGGTTAGGGAAAAGAAGTGTGGATGTAATTACATGTGCACAAAAAACCCGTATTTGGAAATGGGCACGGAGAAAAAACCCGGAACCGGTTTTTTTGTATCCGGGTATTTTATACCGGGAACCGAACCCTACCCTACCCGTAGGGTACGAACAAGGTAATTTTAAGCTCAATACTCGTACCCGGAACCATACCTGATTTATACCCGAAAAAACCCAAAAAACTGTACCAGCAACAATACCCGGTTTTTTTAAACATGTGCCTGATTATATACCCGGTTTGTGCCCTTTAACTCAAGTTATATTAAGCCCACACTCATATTTGACCTCAAAGTTACGCTTTCAGCTCATGGTTTTTATATGTTATTTGTTGGGACTTAGGTGTAGTTATAGCCCCCTGTAGGAAGCAAAAATTCAAATTGTTAACTTGTTCATAATTTGTAGTATCATTAAATCATATGCAAGACATTTTAAAAAGACCATTATATATTTTTATACATCCAAATGTTATATAACTATTCTACCACTGTAAGTTAGTATAAATAGTTGGTGAATGTTTAAGTTTAATCAAAACACTAAAAATTGTTAAAAGAACTCAAAGCCGCACCATATACTCTCTAAAATAGACTTTAAAAAACATAACACAAAAAACAAAGGCGATGACAACGACGACAGAAACCATTTAGCCTTTTATAGTGCATATCAAGTATCTATATTTTTGTGAAAAACTAGATTTTAATAATCTATACTTTGATGGGTTGGCTGCTGCCATTCCCACCTTCAAACTTGTCCCCCAACAGTCTCTACTTTCGACATATTTTCCTACATCAGACCCTCGTCACATATACACTAACGTCGTTAAGTCAAATTAGTTTTTTCTTTTTCACCACTAACCTTTTTTGAATAGAAAACTAATTCTTTTAAATACCTTTTTGAAAAAGAAAAATAATGTATTTGATTTAGCTGTAAATCTATCTATCTAATACTTAACGTCGTTGATTAATGTGTTGCAAGTACTTGATAGATAGATATACGGCTAAATCAAATCAATTATTTTTTTTTTTCAAAAAGGTATTTAAAAGAATTAGTTTTATATTCAAAAAAGGTTAACGATGTAACTTGTTGTCTATTTATGTCGTCTGTTTACATTCTATATCAACATAAAAAGTTTATTATATTCAATTCATCACGTAAAGTTGAAAAAGACAAAAAAAAAAAAAAAAAATTATCTCTTAACAAACTCATGTGCGTGTAATATAAGGTGGTGGATGACGAATCTAGCATTCAATTCTAGCCCGAGAAATGGCACCTCTCAGATATCAACACGTTTTTAACGCGTTAACTATTAATAACAAATAGAGGGTGTTATCGAGCCGAGCTGAGTCGAGCTAGGACAAGCTCAAGCTCGGCTCATTCTTTTTTCCAGCCAAGCCGGCTCGACTTATTCTTTTCTCGAGCTGAAAAGTTGAGCTCAAACTCGGCTCATAAAAAAGTTCGAGCAACGAGCCGGCTCGTTTTTTTACACATCAGTATAAAAAAAATAAACCTTTAAACATATAAAATGCATACTTTGTAAGCTTGATTACTTACTTATTTTTTATTTTTCATATTATGATATATATATATATATATATATTACTATACTAATAAAAGAGTATCTCAATTAAATGACACTTGTTATTTTGTAACGCCTCTAATCTCATGACACTTGATAATGGAAATTAAATTAATGGTTCTACATACGAAATCACACGTTACCATATAATCAACTTTTTTTCACAAGATTGGTCAAATTAATATTTTAAATTTCCAACTAAAAATATATTGGTTCCTTATTATTTATTTTTCATAATTAATTCTTATTATTGTTCAATAAGTATTTCAATTTTAAAATCATATTTAACTTTTCATATTTCTATAACTCATTTTGTAAAAGTTTATAAAAAATATGTTAATTTTGGTTACATGTTTACATTACTATATTATAGGATTTTAAATCACATATTAAATTAAAACTATTTCTAAACCTTCATCCATGAAAACACTTTAAGCCAATTATACTTTCAGTTATTTACACGGTGCATCATATCCTTTTTTATGTGTTTTTCAACTTAATTCTGTAGAATAATATACATTTGATGGTTCGGGTGGTTGGCTATTTGTTTTGAAAATTACATTATTATATATGTTTACTTTCTTTTTTGGTTAATGTACGTCATTTTCTATTTTTGTGCTGATGTGGGAAATTAAGCTATTAATATATAGTTAAAATGTATAGAGTGTACTTTTTAAAAATTCCTTTTTATCAATAAGAAAAGACCATTGACTAGATATAGGTAACAATTATTAGATAATAATATATGTTTTACATCAGTCAAGTATGCAGTTTCAAATGGTTTTTTCCGTTTTATTCTTTTGGTTTGATAATTTTATCAAGAAGAATTTCATATCAGAAAAAGTTTCATATCAACTTAGTATGCTATATTATTTTTTAGAATGTTCATTGAAAAATCAATTTTGGCCATTTTAATTATAGTAGGAAAAAATTTCAATATTATTTAATTTGAGCTTTTAGTGTTTCGTAAGTTTACATAATTTAGTGGTCATGGATAAATTGTGATGTGTTGACTTTACAAAAAAGTTAGATCGACTAAAAATCAGAATGTTATGATTTTTTTAGAGAGGCTAGGCATCATGTTTGGATACGGTAAGCTTCCTTATATATACCTTTTTATTAATTTGTTATTGATATTTGAAAATAAATTTGATCTTTAAATGTGTTTCTTCTTTGTGCATCTTAATGTATTATTTTCTCTTTGTCACGTAGATAATAATTGTTCTACTATGCATTAGGTCCTTGAGGTACATTTAAAATTATTAGAAGGAACCAACTCTGATACCTAAAAACGTGATAACATAAAATTAGATTATCGACGTTGTCAATCTCGATTAAGTTGTTAATTTGCGTTCTACTTTACTATGTTTATATCTTCATATAGTTAAGTCATATTATGAATATATTTATTTTTATTTGACATTATGTTCGTTATTCAATTCGTGTATTAAATTTTATTATGTACATATGCATTATTATAAACATATGTTTTAGTTCACACTTTAACTCTTATTCAACATCTGTAGCATACGACACACTAACCAAGTACACATATATAAACCAATAATTTTTATACTAAAAGAGTGTTTCCTGTGAATTCGTTAAATAAAAATAAAAATAAAACATAAATAAAAAGATATATAAACAAGTAATTGTGTATATATATATATATATATATATTTATAAAAAAGCTACTATATAATATATTCGGTTTATAAATCGAGTCGAGCCAATAGCTGAGCCACGAGCCGAGCGTTGCTCGGGCTCGAGTTTGCAATTTTTCAAGCTGGGCCGGCTCGGGTCGTTTTTTAACGATTTTTTTTTTCGAGCCGAGCTATCTTCGAGCTTTATTCGAGTTATTTTCAAACGAGTCACGAGCTTTTTGAACTGACATAAAAACAAAATATCCTGAAAGGTTTTACACAGGAAAACGTAGAAATATTGTTAATCAATATTGTTCAACTAAGAAAAAAAAGAAGCTTCAAGTCTTTAATCGTTCACAATCACGTGTTTCCTCTTTATTTCTTTCTTTGTTTCGTAAAACCCAACAAAACAAACACTTTTTAAGCACACGAGTGTTCTCTTTCATGCATATGCGATAAAGTAGTACGACATCAGCAAAACGACGTCACTTGCGGGTTAGCTTCTTTAAAAAGATCGATATCTTCTCTTTTAACCATCAAAAACCAATAAAGTTTTAAGACCTTAATTAATAAAATGTCAAAGAGCAAGATTCTAGTTGTTGGTGCGACAGGGTATGTTGGGAAGCGAATTGTCAAGGCTAGTTTGGCTCAAGGCCATCCAGCCTACATTTTCATGCGTCCCGATATCGGTTTTGATATCGAAAAGGTTCAGATGTTATCGTTTAAAAAACTAGGAGCACGTTTGGTTGAGGGTTCATTTTCGGATCACGACTCCCTTGTGTACACGGTCAAACAAGTTGATGTGGTGATATGCGCCATTTCAGGGGTTGAATTTCGGTCACAAAATATTCTCCTTCAACTTAAGCTTGTTGATGCCATCAAAGAAGCCGGAAACATCAAGGTTTTATTATCTTAGATTTTTTAATGTTTTTAATCAAATAGTTTTGAATTTCAATTTGAAACATTTTACATTGAAATGAAAGTAAGCGAACAGCCATGGTTGCAAAAGTCGACAAGCGCTCTCGGGTTGGTCTACTAGTGAGTTGGGTGTACTCGAGGAGTACGCTCACATAGTAAATTACCAAGAACTTTATTTTTCAAAAATTATATATATATATCAAATATAATAACTTTACTAATGTATAACAAAATATATGTTCAAATCAATAATCACATTATACTATTTACAACTACAATCTTAATAAATCAAAATACATCACAATACCACATACCTTGAACTTTCTTGGAGCTCCTCGGAATAACATAAAATCGCATCGGAAACCTCCTTGGAGCAAGTACTCAACAATTCCAATATCTTGGAGGCCGAGTTTTGCAACATTGTGAACAACAAGCTTTGCCACAAACAACTTTAATTATTCAATTTTGAAGTTTTGTGGTTTGATATGAATGTTTAACAATTTTTTCTTTAAAACAGCGGTTCCTGCCTTCAGAATTTGGGATGGACCCTGCGCGAATGATCAGACACACGCTTGAAACCGGAAAGGAGGCGTTCGGGGACAAGATGATCGTTAGAAAAGCTATTGAAGAAGCTGGAATTCCATATACCTACGTTTCTGCTAACTGTTTTGGTGGTTATTTCGTTGGCAGGCTTTCGCAACGAGGCTCTCTCATGCCACCAAGGGGCCAAGTGTGTATTTATGGTGATGGAAATCATAAGGGTATGGTCTAATTTTGTTAGCATGTATATGACATGGCTTTCATTACTTTTTTTTTAAGTTGGCGTCTACGTGACACAGAAAACCATTCGCACTCACCCGTATGCATCGAATAGCCTAATAATAAGGACGTAAATCCATACTATACTTTTTAGAGGGCATTTACTAGCTAATACCACTTAGGCTTTAATATCATGGTTACTTCCTTGTGTGTAGTTGTTTACATGGATGAAGACGATGTTGCAACATACACAGTTAAGACTGTAGATGATTCTCGCATGTTGAACAAGACGTTGTATCATTGACCACAAGAAAACATTCTTACACATAACCGATTGGTTGAGATATGGGAGAAACTTACCAATAAAACATTAGAGAAAGTCTACATATCTGCTGAAGATTTTCTTGCTTCCATGAAAAGTGCGTATAATCTATCTTCTCTAGCAAAACATATAATTTGCCACCGACTTTCGTTGTTAATTTAAGTAGAAACTAATTTAAAAAAAAGTGCCGTAAATGAATTTCTTTGTTCCCTTCTATTTTGCGACCATGTGACGTTATATATTATAAAGTTTTAAATGTCAACAGGACAACAGATAAGGCCTTATTTCAATACCATTATTTTTTATCTTGTGCTTATTTTATTTAGAAAAGTGATCAAGCTTGCTTGAAAACTGAGTGATCATTATATTTTGTAGATCTGGACCCTGCTATTCAAGCAGCATATGCACGTATCTATCACATCTACTATGAAGGTTGTACAATGAACTTCGAAATTGGAGAAGGGGGTGCAGAAGCTTCTAAGCTCTATCCGGAGGTTCGATACACTCGTGTGGATGAATATTTGCGAAGATATCTTTAGTGAATATCATGTTTATTTCCAAAAATGCTTTTAATTATATAAACGTAATTGCCCTCTAGATGAGTCGGAGGTCTCTGTAGAGCAGCCTCTTTATCTCATCATGATAAGTGTAAGGTCTATATCTATCTCACCTCGCCCAACCCTACTATATATCTAGTGGGACTTTACTGGATACGTGTGTTTGTTTGTTTGTTTAATTGCCCTCTAGATGCATATTATTGGTAAAATGGTGTATTCTGGACTATATGGTTGTGATTTTGAATCACGTAGTGTGTACTGTGTGGTGATTTTATCATAGCGTGTATTGTGTGGTGATTTTATAATAAAAATTTGGCTTTGCTCTTTATTATTTTAATAGCTATAATTCAAGTGTAATAACTGATAAACGTAAACCTGTTGCGTGCTGCGATGGGCGCGATGATAATATACAAAACTTGAAAATGAAACCATGAAAAAAATACATCATATGTTGATATAGATGAGCACGTCGCAACAACACATTTTTCGTATGTTAAAATTTGTAAGATGAAAAAAAAAAACCAAAAAAATAAACAAAACCTGAAAATAGTATTGATGGATGTATGTGTGCTTTGATGACTTGTACACTATTATACACAACTCGACTTTAATTAAAATTTACAATGAGGCGTAGTGAAAAATAAGCATGTTTGCAACCACACGTAGATTAATCTTGAGTGGAACAGTTGATAAATTTAAGAAGTTAATAGAGATATGGTAACAATTAAAAAAAAAATAACTAACTTTAAGTATAAAATTTTTGTGGCCAATTTACAAAATTTGAAAACTATGCTATACATAATGTCAAAAATAATAAACAATTTGTGGCCAAAGTATAAAGTATAAAATCTTAGTGTTTAATTTTTAAATAGCAAAAGTTATAATATCTATGTGACAACTTAGGTAATATATACAAACTAGGGTTATCCACCCGCGCTTTGCGGCGGGAAAAATTTATTGCCAAAACGTAACCGCACCATGGGCGAGTGATAATTATTCACCGTCTTGTAGGCCATCATGATTTTAGTAAACTCCATATCATAGTTAGTTACATGTTGTAAAAGCAATTCAATATGAAAGAGTATTGCACTATTTCTTAATTAAATGGTCATTAAAACCTAATATCTTTAAAATTGCAAACTGATAATGACTCATAATCAATGGATACAAACAAAATAAGGCAGCCAAGTGTTTCTTAGTAATAAGAGATAGAGATCCCTTGTTCCATACGTAAGAGAAAGGATTCATAATTAGTGCATACGAACCATTCAGTTATGTTAACTGAAGTGATATGAAGTACTACATAATAGCTAATCAAAGAACCAAGTCGTGAAAATAAACCATGTCATCAATAGACAAAAAAAAAAAAAAAAAAAATAGCAAATGTTTATATAAGAAAACAATTATAAAACATGAGCAACAAATGGTAGATTAGTTAGCCTGTAGACCCTTCTGGGTCCTTGGAATTAAGAGAAATCCCAATGGAAGCTAAGCTTATCACATCTTGCATATCATTAGTTGGCTGCTTAACAAAAAGCAGAAAGTCTACCCAACAGGATTTAGATTCATGTAGCAGCAAATGTTATGAATAAACCCAAAAGAATTTAATAACTAATAAGCAAAAAGGAAGTTAATTATAAGCAAGCATCAGGTTATCAACCAAATCCCAAATCTTCATCACTTATTATTTGAAAATGATATACTGATGCATACTGTGTTGACATAATTGATCTTCATCAACCTCTCTCTAAATATCAGTGAATCAAGGATACAACTCGACAAATAAAAGGTAAAAACTTCACAAATGGTTCTAACATGCCGATCAGCCGTAACAATCAAATACAAACACTTCCGGTTCTTGTCGATTCCGCAACTGGATGTCGTTTGTGGCCCTATAAATCAATATCATAACTGTTATAGTTGCGTCTGCAAGTCAAAGATATTTACTGTTTTGTTGGTAATCTGGAAAATCCCTTTTTGACCTCTTTATAAATCCTAAATTTTGCCTTTATCTTTTATACATAACTCACGTTCTATAGTTTGAAAAGCCACAAAAGAACACATAGGTTGTTATGTTTATGCCTATCCTCAACGGAGATCATAGCATTTCTCTTCAGGGAACACCCGAGAACAACTTCCATGGTGAAAATACTTTACTCCCTTCGGATAAGAAATACAAAACCTATCAATTTGCGGGCCTTAAAAGTCAAAATACACAATCTATGAAATATGTTTTTAATTCACCGGCATATTCAAATTTTCAAGATCAGGTGAATCAGAATCAAATACCCCACAAAAAAAAAAACAATGAATTGGAATCACCTTAAAACCACCAACACCCCAACCTAAGAGACAACAAAGTCAATCGACAAAATATAAGCTAGGGTTTACCTTCCTTGACATCGTAGTGTGCACTTA
>WOUH02008902.1:0-17248 GCA_009936405.2 Stevia rebaudiana
AGGATTTGGGAGGGGTGACTATTGTGGGGTTTGAAGGATTTGAGAGGGGTGATGATGTGGCAGAAAATTTGGGAGGGGAAGGATTTGGGAGGGGTGACCACTACACATGGTCTAAGACATAATACACGTTTTATACACAATGACGAAGATTAGACAAAATGAATTAGAAAATGTATTTTTTTTTAATATAACAAAACTATACTCATTTTAAAGATGAAAAATGTTAATTTTTATAATATATTTATTTCTAAAACTAATATCATATATAAAAGTTAAAAACATTTAGAAAACGAAGAAACTAATAAACATTTAGCAAAAATGGTTATTATTAACATACAAAAACATTTATTATAATCATAGCTATTAATTATAATCTTTTAACTATATTTGTTTCTTACTCTTTTTATTTTAAACTCACTTCTCAGTTTTTAATATTTGACTCTGACCGAGTGACCGACCTAAAACCAATATAAAAGCTTTGATACAAGCCCTTATCCTAGTATAGATCAAACTGATTAAGCCTGAATTAAATCATAGCATTAGTGGCGACAAAAATCGCCGCTAATAGTCCTTAAAATCGCCGCTAAAGGTTTTAGCGGCGACATGTCGCCGCTAATGAGTCGCTGCTATTGCTTCGTCGCTAATTCACGAAAAATCGCCACTATTGCTCAAAAATCGCCGCTAATGATAAGTCGCCACTAATGCTCACAAATCGCCACTAATGATATGTCGCCGCTAATGCTCATAAAATCGCCACTAAAAGTCGAATGTCGCCGCTAAAGCTCTTATACTAGAATTCAATAATTTTTTTTGTATTTTCTGCATTTCTAGTTTATTTTAATTTCACAATACAACCTGAATACGTACATACACTAAAAAAACCGCAACTAATATATATGAAAACATGAAAAAGTGCATAAATGTTAACATATATGGTCCAATATGTTGTTTTTTTTCAAGTCACAAATATAAAAATACTAACTAAAACATAAAACTAATCCATATGGTCATTCCCATTGTTCACGTCCATAGCATCTCCGATTCCTTCATTTGATGCCTTATCCAAAGTTGTGAGTTGTGCTCTGAAACTCAAGTCTTGAAACAAACTCGCAACTTGAGCCTAGAAAATAAACCATACTTTATAAGTTAAAACAAAACTACATATCACCAATACAAAATTACACATGAATTGAAACCCCAAACTCAGTTCATTTGATTTACATGCATAATTTATTAACTTACAAGTTACAAAGCATCAGCATGTTGTTTATCATACTCCATACCTTATAAGAATCGCTATAGAATGGATGTTCGTTGCATGACCTGAAATAAAAGAAAACACTTAATTACATAAATGTTTATCAAATCAACTCAATCCTTTTGATTTAGCTCTAAATTTCATAAATCAAACAAAAGAATATTTAGACAATATATTATAGTAGCTTATACAATATCAAATAGGTTGGATTACACACTTACCTTGCAAAAGAATCAATTTGAAGTTGCTATAATCACTTGAGCAGCAACAATAGTATGTCAATCTGCAGATTCAGGCTTCAATTTAATGCTATGTGGGTTAGGTTCTTCAACTAGTATACTCCTTAAATGCAATAGAAACAAATATTAAAAAGTTGAAATTGAAGCAGGCATTACTTCTGGAGAAGCAACACAAACATGAAAGCAGTAAGCAAACCCCAAGTACAAAACAATATCCTTTAACAATACAAGCATATCCTTTAACATACAAAACAATAAGTACTATCACAAATAATCAAAACCACCTGTACACATGAACAATTGATCTCCTATCTATATCAAGTGTAACACAATAAATCACCCAACTTGACATATATAATAACATCACAATTATAATTCTAAAATCTATAAATGAGGTGGGAATGTTCATAGAGTTTTGCTTGTTTTGGTGGTAAGTTTGTACATGAACACTAGCAACGCGAGCACAACAAACAAAAACGTTGAGTAAAATAGACGCTTACCTCCTATCAGCAATCACTCAAAGACCAAAGGGAGAAGGCTTACACCCACACCTGCTTCAGTTCACCAAAGGTTATGCATATGAAACAACTTATATTTAATTTTAGGAATTAAGACACTACAACAAATTATCTATTCAAGTATATTAACAACTTTATTTAAATTCCTATCACAAATGATCAAAACCACAGTACACTTGAACAATTTATCTCCTATCTATATGAGGTGTAACACAATTAATCAAAGGAAGGAACCACAAACATAATAGAGCAAGAGATACCTTTTGAAATTCGGAAGTACAAAATGTAGCCCCCTGCAAACCAGATCCATACATATTTAATCATATGCAACAATAGGGATTTACTTACCACTGTAATTAGAGCCTCCCATGTTCATTTCGTCTTCAAATCAGCTTACCTATACCTGGAATCTGCAGCAATATACATAAAAGATATCAAAACTATATGCACTATATAAAAAACTAACATGAATATTAACCAGGGCCTACGCCATGAACAAATCCAACATGTTATGGATCACTAATCAATGAGTTCCAAGGGAAACTATCCACAAGAACACAATCCTTCGATTATTCTGAAGTATTAAAGCAATAAAGATGAAATTAGGACAAAATAGCTGCTAACTGAAAGTAAAGTTGGATTGAAAAAGGAAATAAGGATGACGAAGTAGCAAACCCTAGTTTTGCGGAAGATTGGTGTGGTGAACGGAGGTGATGGTGGTGAACGGCATTGTGGTGTTTGCACCGGTGGTGAAGGGAGGTGATGATGGTGAGCGGAGGTGTGCTTGACGAGAGGTAATTTGAGATCTGATGGTATTTTGGGGAAAAGGGAATTTTGGGGAAAAGGATGAAGGGATCTGATGGAGGGAAATGTTTGCCGCCTATGATTTTTGGGTGTTCCGCCTTTGTTTTTGGGTGTCGCCGCTAAAGCTCTAGTCGCCACTAATAGTGTCGCCACTAAAGCTCAACTTTCTTGTCGAATATATTAAAATAACATGATATTACAAAATTTTTGGAACACATATAATTTAAAATATCAAGTTGGGTTAGGAATATTCGCCATTATTAGTATTAAATTATAATAAGGTTGAAAATAAATCCTAACTGCGGTTGAACATAACTAAATAAATAAATAAATAAATCAATTTTTTTTGTTGAACATCGAATAAATGGTCATCCGGTCTCATCATAGCCAACAGAACAACCTTCCACCCATCGAATCGCTGAAAACGTGGCGATCACACACCACCAATTCAGGAGGAAACCTACTTTCTGGGAAAATCTTTTGGCTCACCCAAAAGCTTTTTTATGCTTTGTGTGAAACTCCAACCGGAGACCTCTTATTTGAGAAATATTCATGATACCATTGGAACAAATGCCCCTTAGTAAATTTATTTTTCTTAACAACAAACATCTATTTATTTGTCTTGAGTGTTAAAATACATAAATAAATAAATCCGTATTAAAAAAGAAACATTTCAAATAATGCCACGTGTTACATTTTTTTTAAATTATTTAACATAATAAAAATATATATATATATATATAATTCAAATTTAATTACAAATCTAGTTAAAAGTGGGTATAGGATAATTTAAAAGTAAATCTAGATAGGTGCGTGTTTGTTATTAAATAAATAATATTTGTTTCTAAATTTTTATCTTTACACAATATAATAATTTGTGCACACGGAGTTATCTTTATTCTGATAATTATTTTCTTTTTCAATTTCAATTGTTTACTTTATTATTATTAATATTATTATTATTATTATTTATTTGGAATATATTAACAACAAGGTAGTCCTCGAAAAGCTTAAAAATTCAGAGGCCATGGCAAGAAAAAATGGCCCCTAAAAAGCGAACCCAATAATTCATTACACTTATTATAAATTTTAGTACTTTTATAAGCAAAAGGTTAATTGTGTTTAGCATACTAGTGCGTGTATGTGCATATTCAAACTTTGTGATTGAATTTATCCGTTTTAATGTTTCCAAAATTCAAAGTATATCAAATCATAAAATTTTATATACAAAAAGTACATTTTTAGAAGAAAATTACATGAGTTCCTAAACCAAAAGGACGAATTTGCTAGAAAATATTATGTGGGTTATTAATATAGGCCAACATGTAATAATAAAATCATTTTCAGAGCAAATATTACATATCACACTACTCTGGTCGTGTAATCAATGTTTTGAATCTACTAACGCCAAAATAACATGGGGCTAATCCCCTTTACAAAGACTCTTGCGTCTTTGATAAGAGGTCTTGTGTTAAATACCAAAAAAAAGAGAGAATTTGGTGTAAAAAGAAACTAATGCCAAAAACCTAAAATATATATGAATGTACGATATTATTATTCTTTTAGCTCATATCTTTTAAAGTATACATCATCTCTCATCTATGTGTAATATAGATTTAATGTATATTTAATAAAACATTCAAAAAAATGACACATAAATTTTTCTTATCTTTTTCATTTGTGTAACTAAATGTTAATATATTGTCTGTATATATATTTTAAATTTAAATATCAATTAAATATCTAATTAAGTATTTTTCATATATATTTGAAATAGAAAAAATCACTTTTTTATAAACAATCATAATATTCCAAATTACCCTCTTAACAATCACAAAACACCAAATCAACACCCTACTTTTTATCCACGTACTCAAGCTCTACTCACCCTATGCATTTTCACTCTTTCAGTCACTCACTTTTCCCACTCTCTCTGCTACGTCGCATGCCCACTCAAACATCGTATACCGCATAGTCTAATAATAAGGTATTTTATAAAAGATTAAATACATATATTTAAATTTTGCATCATGTTGCTAAAATGTTCCTAGGTTTATCCAATTCTGACATGTCGTCACTACCACATGGGATGCCTCAAAGCGTCCTTCTCTAACGTGAATTCACAAAATCCACGCTCCAATGAGATGAGTGTATGCAGACTACGATGCCGTTTTTTGTTTTCTTGTATTTTAGAAAGGGAAAGTGACCTTTACTTAGATCTCAAATTATCAACATATATAAAATAATCTTTATTCACTAATATCATGCAAACTTTTTGATGTAAGATACACCTAATGTAAAAAAGTAACAGTAAGCTTCAGTTATCAGCATAACCTTTATATGGGTGAAGATCACATGGGTAGTTTTTTTTTTTTTAACATAAATATCATGTAATTAAACTCTTTGAAATTGTGAAATACTAACGCGAAAATTTTTGTTTCTTTTAAGTTTTTTTTTTTTATAGTATTGATTAAAGTATAAGTTCATTTTAAGCTAGTCTTTTAACTATATTCAATAACTAATCTAATTTTGTTATCTTGAACATAATTGGAATATTCGTAGCGTATATATTGGAGATTTTCTTAATAAAAACACTTCCACCAAATAGATTTAAACATCTAGTTCCGTTCGGAACAAATTTCATGCGTTGAATTGCTTTTACCAACTCTCATCTATTATCTTTTCATAAACAATACCTTCTGAGCTAGCTGTATTCAGATTTGCAAGGTTTTGAGTAACTATCCTAGTCTTCATTTCCATAAGAAATTTCTTCAAGAAAGTTTGAACATATTTATGACCTTACACATAGGTCTTCAAGATATGTGCCGAACTTTGAATGTTCTATTAATTAAACTTTTATCTAATACAAACTATTTTAAATTAATGGTTTATATGTTACTAGAGTTACATGTAACCTTTCCATGAATATCATTTCAACATTTTCTCATGAATCTTGGTACATAAGCTTTATTGATCAATAATGCCTCAGATGGATTAATGATCATTTAAAATTTGATCCCAAATTCTATAATGTTGAAATCTAATCCATTTGGACAATCATTTATTGTTAGTAATAGAACGTACTCATTGCATGAAAATTCTTAAATTCATACTTACCCATTAGTTCAAACATTATTAAAACAAAGTAGCATTCAATCGTGTAATAAAAGTCGAAACAATTTAAGAAGACAATCAAATAAAAGATAAAGAGAAACTATATTTTAAAAGGGTTCTACAAATAAAATTAGTAAACATAAAAATAATATTTTTATGAAATTCAAACCATTTGCAGAAAATATATTAAGAAACATTAATATATTTTTTTTATAAATTAAATAACATTTAATTAATCACTCTAGAACAAAATTCATATTTCCAAATATATGTAATGACGTAGTTGGTGGCTTGGTTAATTGGTGTAATCCAAGATCCCAACATCTCTTGCTTGATAAAGAGAAGATAACTAGAGTTTGGGAGTATATATTGTTATTTTCTAATGATTAAAATCGAAATAAATCTCTTAAGCTTATGCTAGATCATTAGGTTTGATAGGATCGTTATGTTAAACTTCAATCAACCAGTCTTCCGAAAATGGAAGTGACACTAGGTGGAGTACTAGAAGGAAACTTCCAATGTTCGTAAGGAAACTATAAGTACGGTGGACCAGTCGGTCGATCGTTCAACTGACAGTCCTGATCCAGCCTTTTGCTTCTCTTGTTCTATAAATATATGAATTTGTCCAACCTTTTCTATCGCACTTTAGCTCGTGAACTATCAAGTAAACACTCTAATAATATAGACCTTTAATATTCATTCATATTCATATAATTTGAAGAGAGTTTTAAAGATCAAAGATCAAGTTGAAGATCAAATTACCAAAAGAAAGACAAGTTTTACAAGCTTCGTATACATATATTGAGTTGCAAATGTATTTACTCACTACACTTGATTTGCAAAGAGTGTTGAGAGGTAATCACTACACTGAAAAGAATAATTTGTGATATTGGGCTAAACTGGAGTATCTTGAACATAGTACGTGCACATTTGTGTGGAACTGTGAATACCACTATTTTGAAGAAATTGTTCACTTTATTTCAAGAGTGTTATGTGTAAAAGATGGTCACTATAAAAAGTGATTGATATAACAGTGATCGCTATTGGTTTAGGGAAATTAGCATATATAATGACGTAGAGTGGGTTGATTATCACCACTTAAAGTCTTAAACCTCTATAGATCATAAATGCCATTCATTTTGTTAACTCCTTACATACTTGTTCGTTCATATTATACTAAGAATTTTAGTTACATACTTATTCTAAAAATCAAGAAAATTTTCAAAAAGGAAAGCTATTCAATATCCTTTAGTTTCCTAAAATTGGCAAAGATAGTTAAATCAGATCCCTTATTTATGGTACTAAGAGTACAATGAATAAAAATGAAGGTGTCAGTATAAGATGAGCATACAATCTCAAGGCATATAAGAAAAACTTATAAGTAGGAAGACACTATCTGGCGACGGCGACGACGAATCTAAGGTTATAACAGCTGTGACAACAAGCACGACAATAAAGTTACCGTGACATGAGCTACAAATATGACGACAAAAGTTATGACCATAGGGACATTTCAACCACAAAAAGAAAAGGATGACATGAGCTACAATGAAAAGAAATCATGAGCTATGGGTGACAGAGTTGCGACTATAATGACATGAGCAATGGTGACAAAATTTTGCAATGACAATGAAAAAGCTTATGACTGTGGAGGCACGACAATGACAGCAAGAGTAAAACACATTATAAAAATATATAATATATATATACACACACAGGGAATGTATTATGAGAAAACTCGCTCTCACTGAAAAAAATAAGGAAACAATGTTTTTATATATGTAAACGAATAATTTTTCTACTAACTCTACATTTAATTTGATGACTTTTGTTGAAAAAAATATAAAAAAGCATCGAGTGGATATTTAATAAAAATGATTTGTATAAAAGAATGACATTTTTTAGAAAAATACAGGTAGTTTACATATGTAAACAGCTGAAAACCCATCAGGTACATATGTAAAACGTTTTTTTTGTTTTTGTTTTTATATTTTGCTGATTTTTTTTTTAAATCGCCTCAGCGTTTTTAAAATGTTTTTTTTTTATATAAAGTGACGAAAATGGGTAAAAAAACCTACTCTATTTTTTGCAAAAAATAAAAATGATTTTTTACATGGTTTTCTTGAGTTTTCACATTGAAACTGAGTTTCTATTTTATCTAATCCCTATATACATGACCCATACACATATATACGGATAGGATCAAATACGTTAAATAAGTTTGAAAAAAAAAAAGTGTAGAAATTTATTTAAGCCATTAATAAAATAATTTCAATGGTTATTATTAATGTAGTGTTAAGTTTGGAGACCATTGAAAGTGATAAGATGGAAGGTAAAATATTGTGTTGTTATTCTATTTAGTTTTGTTATTTGTTGTCATCACACTTAGATTGTGCTGATATCACAATTGTGCGGTACAAATTGTTATAATTATTATTTTTAATATCAACTTAGTGTAAATTGACATATATTTTTTTTTTAACTTTTACATTAGCATTGTGGAATTGATATAATAATAGGAAAAAGTATATTAACACATTCTAAAATAAAATATCAATACATTTTAGAAGATACTAACACTAGTATTTTACAACCACATGTTACTTTAGGTTAAAAATATATAATATTATTCTCATAATAAAGAAGAAAAACTTCTTGATTTTATGTTCTAATTTTTGTAAAAAATAATAACATGTATAGAGTTGTTTGAGTTTAAAAAACTGATGAACCTAGTATTTAATGGAAAAATCAAACGAGGGTGAAAAATTACTGATATATACGTGTCACTATCTCGTTGGTTCTTACACTCTTATGAACTTTTTTACTTTGCACAAGAACATTATCGGGCAAGACGGGAGTAAGAAGAGAACCAAAGTCATCACACATGGAGTCCATGGGAGAAGACCAACTGCGATAAGTAGATACTACCTACAATAAACCTCGACTGATGTATATTCTCTCTCGATATATTGTTAAATTAATAAACATTTTAAATAGGTTAATTATCATGATTTACAACTTGCAGATACCAAATTATTATGTACTTAACTAAGTGTCTGACAACCAATGACATTTTAAAGCCATATTCCATTTATTTTGAATCGTATATAATTGACCTTACTTTTTATTTAATATTTTCATTCAAAAAACTAAAAGATAAGTACTCAACCAAGATGCCAGCGAGAATTTTGATAATCAAAATTTCTAAAATGTGAATGTGGGAAACAAAAAGAGAAGTCACATGTGAGGGTATGGATTCCCTAGAGACTGTGGAGCCATGTCACATGTATTTGTCACGAAATAAATAATAATTATTTTAATTTAAACTCTATATTACACTATATTCTTATCAAAATGAAGCAATATGTTCTTAATTTCGTTTAATTTGACATTTGGTAGAAACTTGTACTTGATATATTTATTGCCTTTAAAAAACGTAGGTCATAGGTTTAATGCTTAATATGGTTGTATTTGATGTATTTTAAAATATAGTAGTAGGGTGGAAGTGGTTTGGCCAAAAAAAAGGTTTACCGTAATTTGAATAAGTGAATAACAATCAACCATGACGAAAAAAAAATTGTGTTTTCCAAGCATCAACATTATTCAATTTGGAATTGTGGATTTTTATAATTGATCATTTGTGGTATCTCATTAGATCTTGGATCATGTGTACATTGGATCAATGATGATGAACATGCTTGGTAAAAGAATAACAACTTTTATTATTAAAAACTAAATGTAAATCATTTAATGAAGCTCAGCATTAACCTATCACATGTTATTTACCTTAACTTTAGGATCGACAATCATTTAAGTAATGGTTGTGTGAAAAAATAGGTTTACAAATCTTGTTATAAGGATACTAAAAATATCTAGTATAAAATCCCACAAACTAAATCTTATTTAAACTACACTTATATGTTGATAAGTGTTGAGACATTTTTGTAACTAATCTTGTATAGTTTGTGTTTTGATAAATTATTCGCATGAAATGTATTCGAATTAGTCACTCGCATACAACATATCAAACAAATGAGAGGTAGTAAATATTTGGGTGTTAGAGCTTGTTTGATCACTTGTTAATCCTGAATATGTAATGTTGCATTGTCCAAATTTTGAATGAAGTATAACAAGTATTATTTACTTTGTGATCTTATACCATTTAATACATGTTAATTGGATTCCACACAATTATCACGTCATAGAATCATATATCGTTTATCCAATCTCAGTCTTGACAATCACTTTAAAATAAATGTATTTACTCTTCTTATGAAAGTTGAAATTGTCATATATTAAAATAGACACGTCTAATATGTTCCCTTTCTTATATATCTACTCTAGATCATTGATATTTTTCATAAAATTTACGTTAGCGGTCATTTTGTTATTGAACACACAAAATGTTGTTATTGAACACCCGAGCACATAAATGTATGATCTTTTTCTAAAGTTTCATAAATGCAATAAACATGTACATATCTATCTATCTATCTATCTATCTATATATATATAATAATAATAAAAGTTTTTCTTTTCCAAGTGTAATTCTCTGATACTACTTTTCTAGGTTTTTCCCGTCTCAACAAAGAACGCATATTATTTCAGTAAATTCGATATCAATTCCATTCCTTTTCTAGGTTCTCCTTTTCTCTATCAATTATGTATGTTTATTATTATAATTTTTTTTGAATAGTCAATCAAATTTTTCTTTAAAACGAACTAGGAAAAGGCTAGAAAAATATTACATTACAGAACTTAAAACAAAAATTTACACCATGATTTCTATTCTAATCAATTGGATTTTCCTCTACTTTTTATCCACAAGTATGAATTTAATTATGTTATCCAAGATATTTTTTCTCCATAGTTCGATTTTGAATACTCTTTCGTTTCTTGCTTTCCATATACACCAAATTGATGTCACGAAAATGGCTGTAGTAGTTTTTAATGTGCTTTAGGAAACGGAAATGAGTCGTCCACACAAACTATATCTTTTACCGTAACTAGTAAACATTTCGGTGCTTTGCACCATTCAAAAATGCCATCACGTACGTTGCTCGCGAATATGCATCTAAGTAACAAGTGGTCTGGGTCTGCAGTTTCTTAGAAAGATCGGCAGTAGGAACATAGCGGATCAATGTGTATTCAACGATTAATTAACCCCATCTTTGATGGAATTCTATTCATTCCTGCACACGTATGCGAACGCATTGACTTTGAGGAGAACCCATTTTGACCATGGGATATGATATCCATTAGAAGGGCGTGACTTAGCTTCAACTTTCTCTCACACACTTTTGACACTAAAATCTTCATTCCTATTTTCACCCCAGCCCTATACTACCCTTCATTCAAGCTAAAAGACTGCATAATGAAATTATATTGATTTATCAGATTGAACATCATTGGGTGCCAAGATCATTTTTCCACTCATATTTTATTAACCGTGATTCAGAATTACCCACAACTCGGTCCTTAACCAAGCAAAATTTATTTTTTTTCGTTTTGGAATAAGGAAGGAAATTTTATCTTCAATGGGTCTAATCCAGCCCAATTGTCGAATCAAATAATACTTCGGAGCCATTGCTAATTTACACACAATATTTTCAGCCACGTTCAAATCAAAATGTTTTACGTCTTCCGTTACCCTTATTATGCTTTTCCATGTTCCACATATGGTCTTTTTAGAAGGGAATGTAGACCAACTTCTTTGAGAATAATGAATCACCTTGATAACTTTTACCCATAGACTGTTTCTTTCCACCTTTAATCGCCACAACCACTTTATTAATAAGCCAAGACTTAGTGCATGAATCGAGCCAATTCCGAGTCCTCCACTTTTTTTTGAAGCCATCAATCTCTTCCATGACACCCATGATATTTTTTTACTCGATGTTGTCTTTCTCCACCCACGCCCAACTCACATTCCATACCGAACGGTCTTATATTCAGTTTGTCATCTCGTTTTCTGTAATCTCATCAACACAATTAGGTCATAGATTTGCTTGTATACGATCAGTTGTACAATTGATGGAAATGGATCAATCGAGACTTAATTTAGATTATTAATTGAGACTTAGATTTATGTTTCTTTAGATACCTTATGTGGTATTAAAATACAGATATGCTAGATATGTTACATAGTAACATGTCTCAACACCCATCAATTAAATATGAGAATGTTTTTTTTTTCACAGATTTAAAAAAAATCGTTAGCACTTTTTAATTTTTTTCATAAAAAATGAAAAAAATTGGTATAAAACCTACCATTTTGTAAAAAATATATGTTTTTTTATATGAGTTTCTTAAGTTTTCTCATTGAACTTGGCCTATTGTTCTTATATATAACACACTAGGTGAGATACCCGTGTACTACATGGCGTACAAAAATATATTTTCACTTAATTATATTTTAAATGAATATTTTGGTAAATATTTGAACTTTAATTAAAAAAAAAGTTGGTATGACATATTATCGTTTATTCATTAAAGAGGATGACATTACTAATGTTTTCTTGATATGCTATTTAAGAATGTCAACATATATTTTCATGCAGTTCATGTTTAATAACAAACAGAAAAAAATTTATTGATTATATATACAAAATGCATACAAATAAATAAACTAAGACGTAAATGCATATCAAATGGATACACAAGCATTTGTGTGGATTGACTTTTATTTCAATCGAGTCCAAATTCATAAATGGTTATATTAACAAAATAAAATGACTATATTATTCAAAATAAACTGCTGCTAAAACAAAATATTAATACTCATTAAAATCCAAATGATATGATACTTGTCCAAAAAAATCAACCAACAAAATACCAAAAACAATATCTTAAAACAAACATTATCTCATATTCATGATCATTTAAGTAACAAAGTCAAATAAGATCACTCCTTCCCAACTTTAGGTCTTAGAGTCTTCTCCTTGTTATCCAACTTTTTTGTATTTTTAACATCAACATTATGGGTTTTGATTCTGGATAAACTTGAAGATTCTTCAATATCATAAACATCTATAAGCTTCGTTTGATAGTTTGACAATGGAGTATCATTGTCGTCAATGACCGATATATGTTCCTTAAAAAGTAAATGTAAAAAAATATAATAGGAATATAATACTGATATGGATTTTCAAAAAACAAAAATATAAAATCGTCATCACCTTCATGGCAATAGTCTGCTGTGACTGAATATCTGAACTTGTCATGTTGAGCGACTAAGATTCAATAAGCTTGATTATATATCAAAACATAAGTATTAGTCATAAATAAATCTTTATATATGATCAACAAAATGAGGAAATGGTCATTGATAAAGTTGAAGTACTTGAACATTAGAATGCCTCTTTTCTTGTTCAGAAATGATAGAAGAATCAGTAGTTATTTTTAACACTCCATAAACTGGATACTTGTGTGTCAAGTTATACTCACCCACTTCAATATTAAAAGCAAATTCTTTTTCTAACAAAGAATAAAAAAATTCATGAAAAACAAAGCATTTTCTTAAACCTAAAAACTCAATTTCTCAACACACTTCCTTGGATTCTGGTCCCTGCATAATAAACAAAGCAGCTATATAAATCTGAAAGTAAATATATAAATAAATAAAGTTATTAAAAAATTATCTTACATACCTCTTCATCAATAAGTATCATGAGAGTGAATAAAATTTATAAAATTAGTGATGTACAACTTAAACTAAATGAAAATACAGGATTAAAACAGATACCTTGCTATTAGTTTACAGATAGTGATGTACCATGGTAAAATATGCAAATATCATTGTAATATGTTATCATAAATTTGGATAACTATAACAGGTTAGTGTAAGCATTAAAACAGAATTTTTTCAAAAAAAAAAAATAATATATTCAGCAAGAACATAAGAACTAAATTGAAGAAACATCATTGATAACATTTAGTTTTATCATCATAAATCAGATATGTTTTAGATGTATCATCTATAACATGAGTTTTTCTAATAAATGATGAATATGAAATGATGATACAAATCGGTTTATATACATCATTCATAAGAGGTTATAATTTTATAAGATTTTATGCATTAAAAGACAACTGCTAAATTAATAAAGTCAAATTGATATAACCGATCTTAAATTTTCCTAATTATGTCTAATTTGACAATAAAATATATTATATTTGGAAAAGATAATATTTTTTCTAAGTTTGTTAGTTTTGAAAAAAATAAAATAAAAAAATGGAAACTGTTTTCAAAATTGCGTTAATAAATCAAAATTTCAATTTAAATGTAAAATTACAAAATTTTTAAACACTACAAGAATTTTATATATTTGGTAACTTTTGAATTTAATTTATTATACTTAGAAATCATAAATCGCTTTATAATGCATTAAAAGTTGCCCGTTTTATAAAATGTAAATATAGAAACGGTTTGTCAAAATCTACCTAATTAAATAGGTATTAGAATCAAATTGATTAGAAAATGGACAAGTGTCCTTTGAGTTAGTCTTTTATTAGTATAGGTAGAAGGTAGATGTGACATGTATTTTGTGAAATTGATCTTAAATAGTTAATCATATAACTCAATTTGGGTCATGCATTTTATGATTTTAACATATATGTTTTGATTTAACACATGTTATTTTTTTTTTAGAAATTTTGTATTTTTGAACTGTTTATGTGAATATTATATTTTGATGGTGGTATAAAATGGAGAGCACATATTAAGGTGTTTAATTAACTATATAATATTATTTTCACATAGATACCCTCGTTTATATAAATATCAGACTATTTATCTATTTAGACCCATTTAACTCACTTTAACCTCGCATGCCTAGTAAAATCCGATCTATGGAGCCCAGTTTGGAGCTTATTTATTAAACATCTTCCGATTTAATCTCGAGCTTGATTAAACTCTATTTCTAGCCTTTAGCAAGGCAATTTTGAGTAGTTTCGAGCGAGTCAGCTCATTTAAGCCATATAGGCTATAAATTGGATACAATGGGAGGAAAGAAGATATAAGTATATAACAAAGCATGGTATAGAGAACGAGAAGGTCTTCGGGGTCCCAAGGTATAAGCAAGGGTTCTACCCTCTGAATGCCTTCCGGGCTCCGGCTTCAAATACCTGAGGAGCTCGAGAGTCTATGTGTGTGCTGTTTATTTTTTATATTATTAAAATATGGAGAGTGTATCATTGCATATATAAGAGTTGGTATAAGGTAAAAGTAAGGTGTCATGGGATTTCATTGTACAAGGTTGGGGGTTAGGGGTTAGGGGTTGTGATACCGTTCACTCTAAGCTATTTAGAAAGAAAATAGTTTTTTAATTTGAGTCTCCATCTTCTTGATTGCATCAGTGACATTAAAGTCATTGGTATTCAATTAAAGTTTGAAAGAAATAATGAAGTCAGATCATCTTTATGCTAAAATAGACCGAATACTTTTCTTGATATATCGTGTGAAACCCAGCAAAGTAAGATGTCAACATATAATAATATGATATTAAATTCTGTTGACATTAAGGTATGTTGGTTCACATACTATCCAGTTGTTGTTTAGCACATATTATTGGACCAGACTAGCACCTAGGGATATCGTTTGCAAGTATGATATAACCCTTGACTCCTTTATTTTCATGTGTCGTAAGATACCCGGTATAAAGTCAAAAGAATTGAATATTTATAGTCCATCATCGAAAAGACTAAAACTATCCACTAGATCGTTCGGTTTTTTTGGAACGGTGAACCGGAACAATTTCATATTGAGTCAACAGGTCTTAACTAACTTCATATGCGTAAACTGGGGGTAGTTTGCACCTCGTGAAAAGATGCACTGATGATTCTTCTTCTAGACTACAGAACGAATAATAGGATGATCTTACTTGAATGTTCCTCCTAACAAGGCCGTACGTTCTTAATGGGTAAACACCCAAGTTCTGCTCTCCACAATAGAATAGTAGAATATTTGCTTTAGAGAGAAACAAAACCCTACAATCGCTCCTAACTATGACAACACCAATAATAGTTCCGCGTTAATTACCTACCGAACTAATTTTAGTCTACTTTTTTAGTTGTTAAGAAATAAAATAAAATATATATTTTTATATGAAGTATGTTGAGTTGGGTCAAACACTTCGTTAATTATTCTCCAACTAAACGATCGATGTTTTTTGTAATTACTCATCAGGGAGAGTAGGCAAGTAGCAATATGAAGTTACAAATTGCTAACTAGTTACTTTGAAATGACATGATATTCATATTTATCTCAAAAGTTGATTAGACACAACTAGTCATACGTTACATTAGCAATAAATATAAATATTTTAAATTGGAATAAACAATACAACACTTATTGATTGTAGAATAGACTAAATAAAGTAACATGACAATAAAAATTTAAATGTTTTCAGAACCGGACCAGACGTCGAACCGTTCTCCATACCGGTCGGACCGGTCGGATCGATCGAACTAGATTTAAGAACCGGATGACGTTATATATATATAGCATAATTACAATCATAGTGGGGTATTATTTTTAGCATATAAGAATGCTGAATGCTAATTATATTCATTTAGTTTACATTTAAAATAGTTTGTCTATTTTATTATTCATTAATTATCAACGCAGGTAACTTATTTCTAATATCGGTTCTTCTCTCTAAATTTGATTTAGTCCCACATCGCCCTAGACGTAAATCATAATCTCCCATCATCTCTATATATTAAGTTGTCCCTTCAAGTTACAAATCTGTGTCATGCAATTTGGCTTGTTGAGTTGTGGCCCAAAATTATTTTTCAAATAAGGGCTTACCTTAACAAGACGGCCCGACTGGTTTTTGTTGCTGGTTTTTGGTTTGTCCGCTGACCACCGGTTTAACCGGTGGGTTTGATGAAAAATGGTTTTACCATACTGAACTGGACCGCTCTAGCTTTAAAATCCCTGTTGGACCGGTCTGGCCGGTCTGGTCTGGTCTTCAAAACACTGAAAAAATTATAAAGTCATGTAGTTGCAAGGAAGGTTATATCCTAAATGAATTATTTTAAGTGTTGATGATTAACTTTGCGTGTATAAAAGTTTTAAGAAAAAAAGAAAACGTTTTAAATATATTTAATACCCACCTTGGGTAGGGTTATAGTAAGGAGGAGGCTTAGGGTAAAGAGGGTAAGGAGTCATCTCATTCATTAGATCTTAAGATTAGCGGTCAGGATTAAAGCAGTGGCATTTTTGTAATTATTCGGAACTTTGAAAAGGCATAAAGGGTAATATCGTCACAATCGTATAACACAATGACAGTCGTATAACACAATGAAAGTCG
>WOUH02008920.1:0-17243 GCA_009936405.2 Stevia rebaudiana
ATACTATGGCAAACAACATGGAAGGCAAGAGAGAGGAGAATCTTACAGAGAAATCAGATGCGAAGAGATTGGACCCAAAGACCACGGTGGAGGTGAATCCAGGTAACGAAGCATTCATGGTATCCAAAGATGTCACACTCATCGGGAAAACGGTAAATTTCGACACTCTAATTTCTCTAAGGAAGATTATCATCAGCAACAATCTGGTATGTCCTTCTTTTGTCTATTTGGGAGGGTTGATTTTATTGCTTCGGTTAAAAAATTACGACGAACAAAAACATTCTGGGATCGGGAGGAAGTTTGGGGTAAATGGTTCACAAATGTATCTAATTGGGAAGGAAAGAATTATGCTTACGAAAGAATCGCATGGTTGAAAGTGTTGGGGGTTCCGGTGCATCATGCTTCAAAGTCTACCTACGAAGCCATCGGTAGCAGATTTACTGTGGTTTTTGCGGAGGATCTAAATCCCGACACAGGAGATTGTTCTTTGAATCGAGTTGGTATTCTGGTGGATCACGGGAGAAGGATCTCACAGGAAATCAAGTTGAAGGTAAACGGGGACCGCTTCCCGGTTTGGATCTCCGAAGAAACAGAAGAGTGAAAGCTCGAATTTCTGGGGAACGATGGCGGTAATCACTGGGATGAGACGAGGGACGACAACATTAGCGATGAGGATACCCACCAGGAGTATGATTCGTCGGACGGGAAGGCGTCGTGGAGCGATTCGTCGGACGGTGATGACGACACTAGGGCGAACCAGAGAGAGGCACCGGTCAATCCAGACCGATCGTCGGAGGCGGAGGTGGAGCTACTGGACGGCGTGGATTGCGTGGTCGGTGGGGAATGTCACGTGAATATTCCCGAGGTTACAACGGTTGGGGAAGACAATGAAGGGTTATGGGACTATGTAGACCCAATGATATCAGCCCTTTTCACAGCAGTAACTTGGAATCTAGGAGACCCAGAAAACGAATCAGCGATTCAGATGACAGCGAACGAACGGTGACGACCGGGCTGCCATTTAATTTCGATTTAAATACAAGAGCTACAACCGAGAACTCGAATTCTCATATGAAAGGAAATGGGACCGAGCCCCCTTCTGTCGATCTCGGTGGTCACGTGATAGAAGGAAATGGGTCGGAATCAATGGACAAAGAGGTAGAAGAAATTGTCGCTATCGGCGAGATTATTGAAGTTCAGTTGGCCGGCCACTTACAGCTTATCAAGAGGTGCATCAACAAAACGGGAATTAATGAAGGTAGCCAATGAATTTCATGTCCCTTAATATCCATGGTATTGGGGGAATTAGGAATCCCTGTTGGGGGAAACGGATTATTCGTTCGAACGCTATTGGTTTCGTTGCCATTCAGGAAACTAAAAAAGACGGTTTGCGGGATACTGGTCTGGTTCCTTTATGGGGTAACCGGAACTTCTGTATGGATTGTGTAGATTCGGTTGGGAACTCTGGCAGGCCCGTCTGTCTGTGGGACGTATCCTTGTTCCACCAAACTGGGGGCACTAAGGCAGGAACTATCTTCACGTTAAGGGTAAGATGGTTGGTATCGACAGGGATTTGAACATCTTAAACGTGTATTCCCCGCAAAGTGTTTCGGCGAAAAAAGCTCTCTGGGATTTGTTGGTTCTGACGATTGGGCTTTGGATTATCGTGGGAGATTTCAATGCTGTTAGATATCGCGAAGAAAAACTAAATTGCTCTTTCAAGACATCGTGTGCTAGAAATTTTAACGAATTCATATATACAATGAACCTTCGGGAGTACAACATGACCGGTAGAAAATTCACATGCCTTACGGATAACGGGAGGAAGTTGAGTAAACTTGACAGATTCAGATTCCTGGTTAACGACGAATTTTTTAACAAGTAGTCCGAGGTTACCTCGTCTGCTCTTCCAATATATCTGTCGAATCATAGTCCGATTGTTCTTTCTCTCAAGTCTGTAAACTTCGGGTCTTGCCCATTCAGAATTTTCAATTCTTGGATTGGAAAGGAGGGTTTCGATTCGACGGTTTTGGAAGCAGTGAACAGTGCAGAGGTTAACAGCGACCCGACGGACATTAATCTTCTAAAGAAGTTTTGTCTCATCAGAAATCGGCTCAGGATCTGGAGGGACGATATGTTAATCAAAGAAGGGGAGGAATTAGACAAAGCTTTGTCTGAGTTGGAAGAGTTGGACTCCATCATAGAGACCAGAGAGCTTTCATTAGATGAAGAATGGACCTTCTCGGAATGCAAGATGGTGACTGCTGAAGCCGAATTATCAAAATCTAACGATTTAGAACAAAGGGCCAGGGTTTTGTGGGCTAAGGAAGGAGATGAAAATTCTAAGTTTTTTCACGCTGTGATAAATAGTAGAACGGCTAATAACTGTATCCACGGTCTTAATGTCAACGGCAGATGGATTTCAAAGCCTAGTTTGGTGAAAAAGGAGGTCTTCACGTTCATTCGGGATAAGTTTATTGAAGAATGTTCGAATCGGCCGGACCTTGTTTGCGATGAGATCGCCAAGCTGTCTGAGAGGGAGGCGGCTAATATTGTTGGGTGTTTTACAAAAGTTGAGATCAAAGAGGCAGTCTTCGATTTCGGGAATGATAAAATTCCTGGCCCGATGGTATCAATTTAGGTTCCTGAAAAAATTTTGGAGCTTATTTGAAGATGATTTTGATAAGATCATGGGAGAATTTCATTAGACTGGGAACATCAGTGTCGGTTGCGGATCGTCCTTTCTCGCCCTCATCCCAAAAACTAAGGACCCGGCGAGCTTATGTGAGTACAGGCCTATCAGTCTCGTGGGTGATATAACAAAAGTTATTTCTAAGATTCTCGCTAATCGCCTCAAACGGGTGATCGGATCGGTAATTTTTTATACGCAGTCGGCTTTTCTAAAAGGAAGATACATTTTGGACGGTCCTCTCATGCTCAACGAGATCAACACGTGGATCAGAAGAAGCAAGAAACGAGCTTTTTTGCTCAAAATTGACTTTGAGAAATCCTATGATAACATATATTGGAACTTTTTTGTGAGTATTCTTAGGCAAATGGGTTCCCAGAGATGTGGTGCGAGTGGATTATGGGGGTTCTCTCCTCTGCGAGAGCGGCAGTGTTGGTGAATGGGTCCCCGACTTTCGAGTTTGCTTGTCACAAAGGTATGCGTCAGGGGGATCCGCTCTCCCTGATCCTGTTCGTCATTGCTATGAAAGCATTCACCAGCATGATTTACAGAGCTATGGATAGGAAAATCTTTTATGGCATCAAACTTCCCAATGACGGGCCTACGGTTTCACGCTTTTTATACGCTGAATACACTCTAATTATTGGGAAAAGGAACGAAGCTAACATTAGAAGTATCATCAGGATCCTCAGAATTTTCCATACTTGTTCCGGTCTAAACATCAATTTCAACAAATCTAGCATTTTTGGGCTTGGGGTTTCGGGAGAGGAGGTGGTCGGGATGGCTGAGTTGCTGGGATGCAGGTCGGAGAATCTCCCATCTAAATATACGGGCTTGACCGCGGGAGCTATATGAACAGGATCTCCAATTGGAATCAGGTGTATGACATCTTTGAAAAAAGATTGTCTGGGTGGAAAGCATCCTTATTATCTATGGGGGGAGGGTGACGGTAATCCGTTCGGTTCTTCAGTCTCCCGATCTATTTCTTTTCTTTATATCGCGCCCCGGTCAAAGTCATAGGCGATCTGGAAAAGCTCGTCAAAAGATTTTTATGGGGTGGCTCTAAGGACAAGGCCCCTATCCATTGGGTTGGCTGGGCTATGTGTACGTCTCCGAAGAGGGTTGGGGCCCTGGGGTTGAGCAAGTTGGGGGACATTAACAAGACTTTATTGTCCAAATGGTCTTGGAGGTTTAAAACAGAATGTAATTCTCTTTGGGTTAAGGTTATTAGTGCCTTGCATGAGGGGGGAAACGGATGGGCGTTTCTCCGCTTCAAAAAATCTCTAGGGGAGGGGGTGTGGGGTAATATTGTGCCTGTAATTAATAAACCCATTATTGGCGAGCATCCCATCAGGGAATTTTTTAGAGGCATTGTGGGAGATGGGACTGAGATCAAGTTTTGGTTGGACCCGTGGCTCGACAATGTTCCTCTCATGATTTGTTACCCTAACATTTTTCGCCTTGAGTTTGTCAAGGATTGTTGTGTGCAGGACAGGTTAGCTGGAGTGGATGAATGGCTTTGGAGGAACGATCCTGAGACGGTTGATGAGACCAGGGAGTTCAAAACGCTGACGATTAAGCTCAGTTCTATATCTCTTTCTGATTCAAGTGATAAATGGAAATGGGTTAACAACTCCTCCGAGACATTCAATGTGGTAGTCGTGAGAGACCTTATTCGAGGTAATGAGGATCATAGTTCTCGATATGTGAAGGAGTGGTGCAAATGGGTCCTATTAAATGCAACGTTTTTGCTTGGAGGGCCGAGCTCGGTTGAATTCCGACGTGCGATGCACTTATCAAGCGAGGTGTTGCTATTAACGATTCTTTTTGCCCTCTCTGTAACGATACCGAGGAGTCGGCGGACCACCTATTCACAGGGTGTAGCTTTTCTTAACAAGTTTTGGAAAAAATTCGGCGGTGGTGCAAGATTCAAAATTTTTACACCTTCTCGGTCGTTAGGTATGTCTGATCATTATCTTTTGAGAGGGGACAGGAAGGTGATAATTCACGGTATTATCATTAGTGCTTGTTGGTGCATTTGGGATGTCAGAAATAATAACAAGTTTCGCGATAAACAGTCTACGATGGAGGAAGTTTTCGGAAAAATTAGATCCTTGGGTTTTTTATGTCTTAATCATAGATCTAAGATTAAGGTCGGCAATTGGGCCGATTGGTGTAATTTTGTTTATATGTAATTTTTCTCTGTGTGCTTGTTTTCCTAGCCCAGTTTTCGGATTAATGATTTTATAGAAGTTGATCTTTCAGAGAAAAAAAAAACAAAAAACAAAAAAAAAAAAAACCAACCATACTTTGACTTTAGATTAAAAAGACTGATCATACTCCTATTGAAGGAATGTTTTTGTTGAACTTTCAATCATTGAAAGAAATGCTTCTGTTTAACTTTAATCATTAAACCTATTTTCAATTCAGTTTTGGTCATCAAAACTGGTCTCAAATGAACAAAGACCAAAACATGTTTACAAAACCCAAAAAAGTTACTTATAATGAGCAAAATGAAGCATTAAACATACAACCAATCATCAGAATCAACGCACTTGTGAATTTCCATGAACAAACAATATGATAAATAAATATATATGACACAAAAGAATCCTGAATAAATGCAAGATGAGGACAATGTTATTGCATGGAGAATAACACCATTTCATTTACCAACAAATCTTTTAGCCCATTAAGTAGTCTAATATCTCAACATAACATTAAAACATCATGAAAAGATTACTGTTTTAAAGAATTACTGAATTAGTCATGCAAAGTTCCCAAAATGTCCTCATCCCTGTATAGATGATACCTGCATCAAACAATACAAAAACAAAATGTACTCAAATTAATTGTTTACTAACAAATCCAAACCAAAAAATTGATAAAAAAACAATGAGGTTTAACAAGTAAAAGTTAAAAATATGAAAAATGTAATGGCGTTTGGAGGCGGGAATGAGTGGAACAATCTGAACCGAGATTGAAGAAACGCAGAACTTAAAGTTCAAACTTTTCAACAAATCCGGAATCAGATAAGCTCAAACCCGTACTATGATACCATCATTTATGATTATTGCACATAAATTAACTAAAAATTATGTGAAATAAATCAATAAAATTGATGTGAAGGGCAGTTGAATGAGAGGGCACCCTACAGAAAACCTGCAAGTATTTCAGAGCCATTAATGAAAGACTCTCCCCATTTATATAACATTCATGCCCATTTTGATCATTGAATTTACATTAAACGATCTATCAGAAATGATTTCAAAACTAGTATGTATTATGAAAGTAAATTATCTATTTTGAAACTAGATGCAGCTTTAAGATTTATACATATCTTACAGCCAATTAGAAAGTTACAAACACCAGTAAGAAAAGTTAGCAATATAAGTGGTAGCAAAACTCAAACTTACGAGAGTATCTTGTACCAATTCTTTATCAGTAAAAAGTGAACAAGGATTGAAAGGTTCAGAAAACAAATTATTCTACAAGATGTTTAATAAACAGTTTAAATCATTCAAATCGGTTAACAAATCAACTAATCAATTGCAACATATGTAAAAGCAAGTAACATTGACAATAAAACCTACATTACACACGGTCTGATTCAATACAAACGTTTCTTTGATGGAGTTCTATGCTCTCATGTTATTAAATATTGACAAATGAATCATTCATCAGATTTCATTTCATACATAAAAATGCACAAATTAATAATATTCCAGAAATCAAAACCTTATCCTAACAAATCTACAATCCCTAACTAAGAATGCTAACATCCAAATACAGAACAAGAACAAGATATAGAAAACATACTCTTTTTCACCGAGCTTTACTTCAGTGCCTCCATATTCCGGTAGCAGAACTGTATCTCCTTCCTTAACACCAACCGGAATCTTGTTACCAGATAAATCATGAGTTCCAGGACCAACAGCGACAACTTTACCTGAATTCAACTGCAATCCAAACAAATAAAACCAGTCAATTGCCAAATTATATCCAGATCTATACAAAAAAACCACCGAGAGAAGATGACGAATTACCTTAGATGATTTCTCCGGTAGAAGAATACCGGCTGTGGTTTTGGACGGAGGAACAATCTTCTCAATCAATACTCTGTTGAGAGATGGAATTAGACGCTTCGCCATTGCTAATCTGAAGTTTTTTTCTCACTGCAGATCGATGAAATGTGAAGTCGACGGTGATTTAACGAGATCGATAGTAGAATATGGTGGTGGAAGGTTCTAGACCTCTTTGAGGGTTTAGGGTTTTGTTCTGGATCAGGTAGTCATTAGTGGCCCAGCCCACTTCGACTTCACATTAACTAGTCAATAGAGTTCAACAAAAATGGATTGATTTTGTCAAACAAAATGAAAACCTGTGTTTGGTCTTAACCAATTCGGGCTTGGGACCCGTTTTTTGAGAAGGGTTTGACCTAGGGCTGTAAATGAACTAAACATTTGGGGAACAGTTCATAAACCGTTCGGCGAGACGTTCGTTTGTGTTCGTTTGTTTAATAAATGAACGAACATGAACAAGAAATTCTGTTCATTTAGTTAAAAGAACGAACATGAACAGGGGTCTCGTTTGTTCATTTGCGTTCGTGAACGTTCGGTAAGGTGTTCGTTTATGTTCAGTAAGTTGTTCGTTTGTTTATGTCATTCATTAAATGTGTTTATATCCTTAAATTTTTAATATTTTGTTTATTATCTTAACTTTCCAAGTTTTTAGTTGTCATTTCAAATTGATCAAACATTTTATGTGTATAGTTTTATATAAAATGATTACCTTTATATTTATTTAATGTGATAAAATGTTTAACTTTACATGAACATAGATCTCGTTCGTTCGTTTGCGTTTGTGAGTAGTTCGTGGACACATATAATCCTTAACAAACGAACACGATCAAGAATTTCCGTTCGGTAAGCTTTCGTGAACAAGTTGAATACTTAACGAACGAACATGAACAAGGCTCGTTTCAATTCGTTTACAGCCCTAGCTTGACCTACCAGTTCGTGTCGGGTATTAGTAATTTCACTCCCAAAAAGAATAAAAATAGTTAGAAAATGGGCTATGTAAACTCATGTTAACAAGATGAGTAAATGATAGCAAGTGAGTTTTATTTGTGGCACAAATGCGAGAACTTAATCTTACAAGATTAACCTATAGAATATGATAACATGGTATAAATAAAGTTACATGACTAAGGTTATAAGGTATTTTCTAAATGATAACTAGGGTTTATGGAATTAGGGTTTTGATTTCACGATTGATAAATCTAGGTTTATAGATTGTTATTACGTGTGACAACATAAATCATAAATAATGTACAAGAAACATCCATACTAATTCCACAAGCATGTAGCCTTCAAAATAAAAACAAAAAAAAACTAAATCCTCTAGAACATAATTTCAACTACATATAATGAACACATGAAATTTGATGAATACTAGCAAACTAATTTAATTGTTAGTCGATTATGATTATGCAATTGGGTTAATTATTAGAGTGAAGTCACGGTTATGGTTATTGCCATGCGTGGAATTGGAATTTGTGAAACAAATTTGGATTCATGATGAGATGCATGGGATTCAAAATTAGGAGTTGGTCGGAGAAATTGTTACTAAAGTGATAGTCTAATAGAACCAAGAATGATTGTAATTTCTTAACAAAAAGGTTTTATCGCATGCTTGTTGATGATCATATTAGGTGTATCATGGGAATCTATGAAAATTTGAAAATGTTTTTGGAGTATTGCCTCTGACTTTCCAGTCATTACGAGAAAGGATTTCAACAACTTTGACTTTGCAAAAGTCTATTCAAGAACGATCAAGCTTAAATATGTTGAATGGTGACAGAACCAAATCGACAAGGATGCTTTGATGATAATCTATAGTCTTTTGATCACCATTATAAAAATGACAATTGCGGGGATACAAGTAATCGATCAGGGATAAGAAGATCTGATTAACTTCGTCTACATCCATTGATTCTAAAATCTTTACAATTTTATGATTATGTTTATAGTATAGGGAGTTATATTTAGATCCGAAAATTTATCAAAAAGCCCAACAACTTTCATGACAACCCAAACACATGAACACAAACATAACAAATCGATAATCAAATGCACACGAATTTACAATAATTACATGCCTAAGTGCCTAACCAAAATTTTCTTATATTAATTTCTTTTTAAATTTTTTGCATATTAGTAGTTTGAACATGTGAAGTTACAAAATCAAATACCAACACGTTTAACCGTGCAACCCATAAGAAACAAGTAGTTGCACAAAACCGAACCTTAATCGTATTTGACATCTTTACCATTTTCTACATCATCCACAGTAACCAACGCCTTTGATTCGGATGGTTTACTTTCTTCAGAAACGTTCATCTCATCTTGTTTCTGCTATAAATATTAAAAAGCATATGCTCAAATTTCATCGAAAATTCTAATATGAAAAGATTAACAGTTTTAATGATTAAGTGTAGTAATTTGTGGTCAACAATAATATTACCTTCTTGGTTAGACCTTGAGAATCCATGAGATGATAAAACTTGCGCATTAACATTTCTTCCTCAACCTATAAAAAGTTAAGGACGATTAAGACTTTGTAAAAATGTGTTTTATATAAATTAGAGGCCATTTCATATATACTCTTACAAACTTGCATTAAATTATACTTACACAAAATATAACCATTATACCCTAATACCCTATTTTCCCAAACTGAACCAATTAAATCACTCAAAATTCTTTTGTCTCTTTAAAGTCACTAGGTGTTTCAGTCCTATGTAATTTTTTTTTTTAAATTGTTTAATTTTTTAAAAACTGATTTAGGCAAATGAAACTATATATGAATATTTGTTACTAATTAATGAATATGTATTCTTAATTTGACTTAAATTTTACAATTATGAGACTTTGTTGTTATTTCATGAGCTTTGGTTTTTTTTCCTCAGTTGCTTCAAAATTCAAGTTAATCGAAAAAAAAAATTCATTTACTTTAAATCAAGGTTCATATATGTTTCATTTGCCCCAATCAATTTTAAAAAATTCAAACAGTTTTAAATGGATTACATGGGATTGAAACACCTAGTGAAAGTTGAGTGACTCTAAGAGACAAAAAGAACTTTGAGTGATTTAATGGTACAGTTGGCAAACTTGATTCCATTTCTATGGCATTTTCCGTTCAAAATATAACCATTATAAATGTTTCACATTTGGCTCTTTAAAAATTATGTGAGAGAGTTCTTTATATTATAGAGATTGGTTGAAAGTGGTTGTGTGTAGAGAAATATAGAGAAACTGATGAAACTAGTAAATATATAGAAATACTGTTCATTAAAGTAAATTGGAAAGAGATAAAGGTAATGATAAAGGTATAAAAAATATTATTTAACTGAATAGAAGAGAGAGAAAGTAGTGATAAAGGTATAAAGAATTATGATTTAATTGATTAGGAGAGAGTTAAGATAGTGATTTTTAGTGAATTATAAAGATAAAGAAGAAGATTTTGAAGTGAATGCTCTTATATATAATGAATAATTGTTGGGTAAATACAAAAAGTACTAAGTTTTGAGAAGGATATATGAACTTATGCCAAGAATAAAAAATTATTATAAAATATGAACTGTTTCCCTTGCTTTTAAGGAAGTAATAAATAATTATATATATTTAGCAAAACAATTACCTGAAGTTTATGCAACTCATGTGACATTGATCTAAAAGCATCCATGAGGAGTTCATCCTGCTTCTCCAAATGTCTACACATTTTAACTTAATTATCAATTTATCATGTAATGATAACAGCAATAAAAAAAAATTCAAAAAATATATATATATGTTAGTATATTACCTTAATATCTCTCCAGTGTGTTTAGGATCCATTATCTTTAAGAACGAGCTTCCAATTTTTGCCAGCTAGCGAGTCGATTACAGGTTCTGAAATAATAATAATAATAATAATAAAGCTTCTCAAAATAACAATCAGTTACAATGCATTGTAGATCAAATCATTTCAAACTATGATTTTAGCAAAAGCAGAAAAATAGCTTTGCCTTCTGTAAGAACTTTTAGACATAAAATGGTAAAAAATACTTTTTCTTTTTCTCTATTTTGACAAGTTTGCAAAATCACTCATTCTTACAAATTTTTGCATTCCTTTTTCATATTTTGCAAGAACGATGATTTATTTGCAACAAAGAAAAGAGTTTAATATCTCTGCAAATTAGTAACTTGATCAACTTAAGATTGACTATGAAATACATACGCTTTGCATTAATATAACAACCCTAATCCTTCATGAAGCTGATAAAATAATACATAATAAAAAAGGTAACATTTTCAGAGACTTCAGAGTCTTTTGTGGAAAATATGTGCAGAATCGTTAAACACGGAGTCCAGTAAATAACAATTGATTTGTATTTTAATATTTTCATATTGACTAACTAACATGATAAAAGTGGCATGCGTTTGGACATTTGATGTAAAACGTGCATTCAGGCTTTATTATCAATGTATGTATGACGAAATAAATACAGTACATGACAAAATAAGAACTTTCAGTTACCAACTGATGCAATGTATTTCATCCTAATTATCAGCATGAAGTTGAAAGTATCAAAAAAGAGTTCAAATTCATGGTAGTTATATTCCTAAGCAATCTATAAATCTAAATAAAGCTGTAAGTTAATAACTTTAATCAAGGTCGAAACATATAATATATAAATAAGGGAGTAAAAAAGCAACACAATAGGGTTAACTGAAGCAAAATTCATACATAACTGCATTAGATTATGACAAGGTCATATTACACAAACAAAACCTATGTACAGTACACAAATTATATATAATATGTATCAAATAATTAAAAGATACTTATAAAGATTTTTTTTAACAGTTTACTGAACAAGGACATATATTTGTTCAAGTTCATCTAGCTGAAAATTCTAAAGCAGTACAAGATGCAAAACATGAACTTGTAACGGAAGATCTAACGGACCCCAATCAAATACATTAAGCGGTCGCGATTCGCGAAGCAGATGACCGAAACAATTGGGACAAATTCAAGCATTCAATTTCATATCACAAATCACAATACAATAAAACAAATGCAAGAATTGAAGAAAGACTTACCAAATCAAGGTTGGAATTTTGATTTTGAAATCCAGTGGCGGGTTTTAGGGTTTACACAGCAGGAAGATGGTCGGAGCAGAGGCTGGCGGTGGTCTCCAGTCGCCTGTCGGAGATATCGCCGGTCAGCGAGTGTGGTCGGCACTCGTGGTCGTGGAGGAATTGTGGTACGTTGTTTGAGAGTCTTCCGATGAAGGGAAAAAAACCCTAGTTCAATTTTCTAAAAAGAAAATTACAAAAAAAAACAGCCAAAACATGGGTTCGGGAACAGGTGGGTTTGAAGATTACAAGAAGCAATGAGATCAAATACAGTTAATTTAGAGGATTTTAATAGTAAAATTTAATCTTTAAAATACCTATAGAAAAAAATTATTTTCTACTAAATTTTTGAAAAGTGAGAGGTTCTGGTGAACCCCGGTACGCATGCTCTAGATCGGCCCACGAATTAAAGAAATATCGACATAATACCAAGTTCAATTCATATGATTAGACTATCCGGTATACCAGGGTGTATGGGGGCTGTATTGGCTGCCACGCAGAAGAGAGAAATGGTAAAGTGGATGAGTAAAATGGTGGAAATGCATGAGCTGTATTGGGGCTTTAGTGGGTAAAAAGTAGGTGTTATGTGGTGTTTTGTGATTGGTAGGAGGGTGATGTGTAATATTGTGATTGGTTAGGAAAAAAAAAGAAAAAATAAATAAAAAAAAACAAAATCTTGGAAAACACCGTTATTGGGGTGACGCCGTGGGCCAAAACGCCCCTATAACGCCGAGGCGGGGCGGTGATGGGGGTTTATGGGGGCTTCGTGGGTGGGCAAAACGCCCCTATAACGAGTACACCGGACAGTCTTAGTGTGTTGTCCAACAATCAATATACCAAATATCAAAAGTAATGATTCTTTACTTGAATAGCTAACAATAGATGATGATGCCAATGATGATTTCATATGCAAGTGCTCAATACTAAGCAAAAGATTTAAAAAAACATCTCAATTCTCAAATTAAGTTACCATTTCTTGATCCACGATGTTTGCTCTTTAAAACCTTCTGCTGGCCACCATCTAGGACGAGGTAGAGTCAAACCCCTCTTCTTTGTTGTCTTCTTAAAATTAACATCCTCATCATCATCATCACCATTCCTGCTTTTTGCTTCTTCCACCATCTTCAAGACATGCTTCAACGTTTCTTTAAAGACTTCATTCTTTTAACAGTTGTTGTTTGCTTTTCTTCTCTCAAGCATTTCTACAAACACTTGGTGTGTACTCTCCTTAAGCAAACAAGTAAAACCTTTAATCTATACTACAAATACTACATATGATTAACTTTATTCTGCATGTCTTTTATATGTAAATCAACATCATTTATCAAACGAATCTTCATTGTTTCTCTCTTAAATCACTAGTGTTCTGATAAAGTTTTAAAACTTCGATTTATAACAAATCAAGTGGACGTGCCGGAGTGGTTATCGGGCATGACTAGAAATCATGTGGGCTTTGCCCGCGCAGGTTCGAATCCTGCCGTTCACGATCCATTATACTTTTATAACTTTTTTTTTTTTTTTTTGCATTAGTGTATTCTAAGCACGTTGCCACTTGATTGTCATTTCATTCTTATGGAAATACTATTTTACTATTGTTTATCATGACTAGTGGTTGATCAGATATATAACGTTTTAGATTTTCCAAGACTTAACTTTCTTTTTATATACATGTATTATGTATTATAATTATACTATACGAGTAAGCCATAAAAACTAATTTCTTATTGTATAACAAAAATTTAATCTAGTCTTGGTAGGTTGAGTTTTTTTGTACCGGGGACGAATTAGACGTATGTTGTTGAAAAGATTGCTTTTAGTCGATGACCATATGAGCAGTAATCAAATATATAATTTTGAAGGTTTTTTATTATTTCTTTTTTTTGGTAATCTAATTGAGTTTAGTGCTATATTATTGTGCATTGTCCATCCCGTAACCTCATGAGAAGAGGCATCACCGTTTACACAAGAATACATATGGTTGCATCTCGTTTGATAGATTTTCAGTATTAGGGTAGGGTTTCAATTCAATTTGACGGTGAAAGAAAAGTAGTACAGGCGAGTCAAGCCAATTTAAAAAAAAAAGATAAGTAAATAACGATAATGATATCCAAAGGTTTTAAACAACAGTTACTATTGACCTAAGATGCTTAGGGTTTCAATATACCTCATGGTCTTACTTAATCCCAACAATAAGCCAATTTAAAAAAAAAAGATAAGTAAATAACGATAATGATATCCAAAGGTTTTAAACAACAGTTACTGTTGACCTAAGATGCTTAGGGTTTCAATATACCTCATGGTCTTACCTAATCTCAACAATCTACACCTAGACAACCGTATATCTTATCTCCTCTCGTCTCAAGAATAACAACACATACAATTTCACTGACTATTAGACATGCTCTCAGGGTTTACTAGCTTAGTAACCACAAGACAAATCACAAACACCAAATCCCACCAAGTATGCAAGTCATACGCAACTTAATCAACTAGAACAAATCCAATCAACCAAGAGTGCAGAACAAGACATAAGAGCAATCAAAAAGCATACACATACGTATTAGAACACTAGGAAGAACAATTCTTTACCAAATCATCCTCAAACAATATAAAATAAGTCAAAAAACTGAGTTTATGAAAATATCAAACAATCATCATCCAAGCCCACACAACTAACAATACAGCTACTTACAATTCATAATTTCAAGCACAAACAAAACAGGTCTAGAACAAAAGTTTATTGTAAAAAGAAGAAGAAAACAAGACAACTAAAGTGAATATCTAATATCTAACCCTAAGCTTGCATTAATCTTCATTCAAAGCTCTAAGTTGAGATCCTTAGCTCCAAAATCACCCCAAGTTTTCCAGAAGATGAAAAGTTTTGAACTCTTTAATTAGAACTCGTCCAAACATATATAAAGTGGAGATTAGGGTTTTTCTCGACTAGGACCGCTCACATGTAGCGAGAAAGAATTGGGTGGATCCTCACATGTAGCGCAAAAGTTTTGGGTGGATCCTCACCTGTCACGAGGTCCAAAATAGTCGGGGTTGTTTTGAGAGATTTGGGATCTTCACATGTCACGAGGGATACTATTTCCTGATATTTTGCTTTTTATCCTCTGCTCTTGTTTCGCATGTCCTTTCTTTATCGTATTCAACCCTTAAAGCTCTTTTATCATTTGAAGACCTGTAACAAAACATAATTACAAATAATTACCAAAATCAAACTAAAATTCATACACACTATACAAAATCTAATACAAAATACACGGGAAAAGATGTACTACGTTTCATGACACATCAGGCCTACCTATTTAATGCTAAATCGTGTGAGATCGACCTCGTAAGTTAATCTTACACTATTGGTAAAAGGTTATTTGACTAGTCTTCCAAACAAAGGGTCAAACACGACTCTAAAACTATTGTATTGGTGATACACTGGTTGCTTTTTCTGTTATGCCTTGTGTGTAATCAAAGTCGTTAATGTGTTGTCCTCGATGTCAACCAACACTAGCATTGTGCCAACAAAGTACTTTAGAATAGTATGTTCCAAAATATACTTACGTATATCCATATATACATGTATTATTGAATATAACACACCTCAATACATTTAACAACGAACCATATTCTAGGTTTTCAAACCCAACAACCAAACCTAAAAGTCATAAACACCCATCATCAATGCATTAGGTTCGGATGTACCAACATTAATACTTCATCTCCACTAATCTAGGGCCCAATGCTACCAACTATTCTAACACATTGCAGTATTGCACTCAAATCTACGTAATTGCAATAATCCATACATGATAAAAATGGACCCTTCTATATGAAAGTTGGCCACTTCATCGGGCTCTAATTACTTTACAACACCAATCGTACGCAGTTCTAAACTTTAAATCAAGTATTTTGTGAGCATAAAAAAGACGTCAGGATGAAGTTAATTGAAATGAAAGAGACCTATAATTTAGGATTCGTGCGTTGCGTCAGACTTGATATACTTCAGCGTCACACCAGTTTTCCTTACTTTTACTCATTTTCCGTGGTGTCGTCCTACTGTTTCCCACATTTTCCCCCTTTCCCATTTTCCCCCTTTCCTCGTTTTCCCCTCCTTTTTCTTCTTGCCACATGTGGTGAACCTCGGCTTCCTCTCCCCGCCTCACCCCGAGCCGTTACTGGGGGCGTGGTGTTCCTGACCGGCCCTGGCCATTTCCCAACTCCACATCAAACCACTACGTAAGCTTTTAAAAGGGTCTAAAGTTTCCCACATGTACATTGATAATACAACAACCTCATTGTCTTATTAACTTAGCTAATCACTCTTTAGCAAAAGGTGCATAAAATATGATAATATATTTACCTAAAAATCCAAGCAAATACTTTTAGGGTTGTGAATTTGGAGAGCTTCATTGAGTCCTCATAACAGTATAAAATAAAAAATTTACACAGGCTACAACTCGTAGTCAATTAGTCATTATGGACCAGCCCAAAAAAAGCCCAATATATATTGAATTTTCTTTTCAAATAGGGCTTTAATATTTTGACAAAATTAATGCCCTTAACTTATGGCAAAGTACATCTGAACTTTTATGAATACTTATATACAAGAAGGTTAATTGAGAAATCATAAAAAAATTTAATATAAAAAAATAATTAAATACAAAAAAATTAACACAAAAAAATTTAGCAAAGAAAAATTCCAGTACAAAAATAATCAACAGCCCACAAGTGTTCTATACTTTCCTCATTTTTTGTAGTTTACCGATAAACATTTCTCTATATTCATTGAATATCAACTTTTGTCACCTATCATTACGTATCTAAGAGCATTCACATTAGAATCTTTAAAATTTATGTGAGTGTGTTATTTATATTATAGAGATAGTATAATAGTGGTTGTGAGTAGAGATATATAGAGAAAGTGATGAAACTAGTAAGTGTAGAGAAACACTGTTCATTAAAGTAAATTGGAGAGAGAAAAAGGTAATGATAAAGGTACAAAAGTATTATTTTATTGAATATGAGAGAAAAAGTAGTGATGAATGTAAAAAATATTATTATTTAATTGAATATAAGAGAAATAAAGTAGTAATTTTTAGTGAATTATAAAGATAAAGAAGGAGATTCTAATGTGAATGCTCTAAAAAAAGTTTAACATATATCTAGGTAGTTAACAAGAAAGCATATAGTATTGCACTAATTATGCATAATTAGTGGTCCCGATTACAAAAAGTTTGCGCACTGGACCATTCCCAAAGAAATGGCCAAAGGTCTTGATTGGTAAAACAATTAATATATATATATATAGGAGGCGGATCAAATACATATGCTTCTTATCCTACATAACGTAGGATGCAATCAGAATACGC
>WOUH02008978.1:0-17221 GCA_009936405.2 Stevia rebaudiana
GATGCAAGAGGGACTGTTGATGTTTGTTTATTACTTGTATTGTAATCTGTTTGCTTCCGCTTTTGTAATGTAACTCTGATGGTATTATGAAATGAAATGATGTGTTTTGGTGTAATATGTGTTGAATGTTAAACTGGTTGACTCGATCCTGCAATGCCAAGTAGTTGAAGTGGCGAACCGCTCGTCGGACCGGTCGGAGACCGGGGGCCGGGGAGCGGGGTGTCACACTTTTCTTTCTCTAAACAACCTGAATTGGTTTTTCCAATCAGGTGGCTCCCCCTTTTTCACTCTATCTCTGTACTCCTTTATGAATAGGCTCCTTCTAGCCAAGCTAATAGGACCAATACGTTGGGGAGCCTCACCATAGACCACCAGGAAGTGTTGGGTAGATTGTTTATCCCAAGCTTCTTTTGCAATCTTTGCTGCAAGTGTTGCAGCCTTCTTGATTTCTGCCTCCTTTGCTCTGAGGACTTTTACATAAACTTCCATCTTTGTTACAGATGCTTAAACTAGCTCCTCATCAATCAAGTTCATTGTCATCTCCAATAATGTATCAAAATCATACCCTAGCTCCACTAACTTTTGTATCTTTTTAAGTTTGTCATCATCTTCTTTAAGGTTCCTTGGAGCTAGGCTATGACTAGAGCTAGCCTTAAGTCTTAGACCCTCTCCCTTTTGGAGTCCATACTCAGCTTCTCTTCTTCTGGCCTTTCTCTCCTGCTCCACCTCAACAACAGTCATTTGTTTCTTTCCTTTATCTTTTGCTGATGGTGGTCCTGCAGTAGAAGTACTGGCAGCAGGAGTTTCAGGTACTATGGTAGCTACCTGAGTTGGAGTTGGACTGACAGTGGGTTCAACTTGTGCCTCACCTTGTGGTACAGGTTCATCGGCAGAAGTTTCAGGAATGAAGACTGCCACACTCTGTGGCATGGGTTCATCGGTAGAAGTCTGGACTGCTGGTTCTACTAAGATACAACTAGGCCTTCAGCAGTGGTTTCAGCTTCAAAGTTAATCTCAGCCTCTACTACTCCTTCCAGTTGACCAACTCTTTCTTCAGTAGGTGTTTGTTGTGTGGTGTCCAGAACTTGTTCTTCTGTTTGAGCAGCAGATCTTTGGGACAAAACTGCTTCCAGTGCTTCTTCTATGAGATCACTTGAGAGTTGTGCTGATGACTCTTTTCCAAGTGATCTCATTAGTCTTTAAGAGGAGACCGAGGTGACTTCAATTTCAGTAGCTTCAACAGCTTCTCTTGCTTTATTTTCCAACCATTCTACTGCTATGTTTCTGAACCATGCTGCTGATTGCCGTCCTGGCATGCTTCTTGATGGGTTGACAAATGGAATGATTTGCAGTGAGCGAAGATCATCATCACGTAAGTCTTATACATCTAACTCTTCTGGATAAGCTGTGAACCTACCTACCCAGAAACTCCATGAATCTTCATCAAACCCCCATGCTATCAGGTTGTCTACTGCTGGAGTTATGCTTTGTAGAATTATTGCAGGTACCAGTGAGTAGTTGTGCTTTGAGCTATCATCAGCTTGATCCTCAGAACTAATACCTTTGTAGACAACCATTTGAGTGTTAGCATCATCATCTATATCCATATCATCAGTAAAGCTTGATGATGATGATGCTTTTGTAGCTTTTTCTGCTGTTGCCTTAGTGGTTACGCTGATAGACTAGTCATTAGAAGAAGTAGATGAAGAGCTGGTAGAAGTTGTTACCACAATAACTTCTTCCATGGCAGCAAATGTTTCTTCTTCTGTTGCTGGAACTACCCTGTATAGTTGATATGTATTGCTGCACATCAAGAGTTGGTTTCCTGTTGGTACAGGGCAATGAGCCACCAAAATATTCTCCTCTTGTGCGTGTCTTTCGGGGGACTTGAGAAATTCATCTAAAAACTGGTCAATTTCCTCCTCCAAATTTGTTTCAATGAGTTCATCCATTGGTGTGAACTGGACTTCTTGAGCTTCTACTAGCTCCTCCACCAGCCCCTTAATGGTTTCCATGTAATCTTTCTCCCCCTTTTTGGTAGCATCAGGGAAGGTCAATTGCATGGGTTCCTGTGGAACCACATTTTGGAGTTGTGAGGAAGCTAGTTGTTGTTGTAACTGCAAGATCTCAGCATCTTTGTCCTTATTAGCTTCTAATAGTAAGTGAACCGTTGATTGTAGTTCACTTACTACAGAACTTAATGAGGACACCGTATCCATCAAAGTCTTGAGTTGCATACTACCCTCACCAAAATTAATGGTATCATTGGGACTAGATGGAGCATTAGGCCTAGCCTCTCCTTCTCTATCAGCAGATGTGGTTTCTTGGCTCCCTGGCTTCCTCTGGTTGAGAACATCTTTCGAAGAGGATGCCTCTACATGACTTGCTATGGTTGGGGACCTAAAGATGTTACCAGGGGTCCTGTTGACCAGTTGATGAGTCAACAGTAGTGGTATCACCTTCCACATGGTCCCTTTCACCCCTAGGGACCACCTCCTTAGAAAGAGAATCTGGGTTAGCAACCGCCTGAATAATCTTCATCCTCACATCCTTAGTTTATGGTGTAGAGGTAGTAAGTGAGTCATTTGGAGAATCATCAGAGGATTCCGGATCCTTGGTGAATGACATGTGAGTTGGCTTTGATGAGGTGGTGTCTATGAACCTGGGCAATGGTTCTGTTTCAAAAGAGATCTCCTGAAATGAGAAACTCTCTATTACATGGATTTTCCCTTGAGTGGTTTCCTCCTCAGACTACTGATGAGTGGTTTCAGCTTGGGTGGAGGTCTGCTCATGTTGAGATGGAGGAATCTCAACAGTTGAGCTTGTTTCAAGTGTGGTTTGCACCTCTAGCCTGATTGGGAACTCAACTTCCAGTCTAGCTTTTTCTTTGGCTGTGATTTGGGGGCCTGCATCTTCTTAGTAGACGAAGCAGGTTGGCGACGTTTGAAGGTTTTGGCCCTTGGATTGGAAGTAGTTGGCTATGATGATGAAGGTGTGGGCTCAACAACTGTTGGGATTTCAATGTTGTCACCTTCTGCCAGTGGTGTCTCGGATGGTTCCAACATTGTTGCTGGTAGTGGAACCGCTCTACCAGGGTTTGGTGATGATTTCTTTAAAATCTCAAATAGTTGTGCATGTGGTAAACAAACTCAAATTTAGATGACTTGATCATCAATTGAACACAAAAACACATTTGACCTTAAAACATTTCATTCTCTGATCTCAAATTCCTATCCTTCAAGAATTCACACAATCAAACCTGCAGACACTTTTAACCAACTAGAAACAACATTTAAAAGAAGTCCCAAGTAGTGATTCAATCCAGTTCCAGCTGAAATTCAAGTTATTGATTCAAAGTTCATGTTCTACCTTCAAAACCCAAAATCAAGCTTCTAATTCCTAATAATTCAAGAGTTAGCTCATTGACTTGAAAAAGTCAAAGTGTTCTTGGAGAACAAGGAGCAAAAACGTTGGGTCCGGTTGATTTCTGTTAACGTTAGACCAACAACAACATACAACTACTTAATAGGATCCGATAGATTTTGTTAAGCATGAATTCAAAAACAGTCACCAATGAGCACAAACAACAATTGTGAGTTCTCGTAACCCCTTTTTAATGTTTTAGTGTATAAAACTCGAGGAAATCAATACAACATATTTTCAATTCAAGTATTATATGTGTGATTAACTTAGATTATGTGATATATGAGATTTAGTAAGAACATGTATGCTATCCTTAAGTCCTAACCCCAACACTACAACCAAAAATTCCCGACGCGGGCCGGATGTGGGAACATGGATAGTACTATCGGGATTGACAACCCCATTCGCTGGAGGATCGCGTCTCCCCTGGTGCTGATTTTGTTACCATTTTCCAACAACTTCTTAATGTGATAGTCATTAAGATGCGAGGCTAAGATAATAACTTTGGATGTTATCGCTCAATTTGTCATAAAGGCATTGGTTGTAGGTCTCATGCTATCATCTTTCATATCTTTTTATACACTTATGAAAACTTGAATATTACATGATTATCAACTATTACGAGCTCACCAGCTGTTGTGCTGAGCTTTCAAACTCACAACATTTTAAGGTGATAAATGGAATTCTTTCAAGTAAGTGAAACAACAACAATGGTGCACAAACACAAAAGCGTGTATATTAAGAACCATGTGTTTAACCTATGTACTGCTTATTGTACTAATCATTCAACAATGTAACGTATGTTCAGTTTTTATGTTATGTATCTTACAATCATTTAATCATGTGTGTATTGACCCAACAATGTGAAAAGTCTCAATTCTCTAAGTGACATCACACCAAGGTTCTGCATCTATTAAAGTCAATTGTAACATTCAAGGTAATCAGTGACATCATGAGGTGACGAGAGGTGGGTGTGTGACGGGTTGAGCTAGAGGGTTTCTCAGTTGTGGTTCCCTCATGTGCGGGTGCGTCGGGTTACCATGCTTTTGTTCTTCAGGTGAAAGGGTAATCTATTTGCCAAGATGATCTCGGCTGTCCGGGCCTTTGTGTTATAAAAAATGTAATTTCATAATGACAATAAATTTACCTAATTAAAATAATTTTATAACATAAAAAATATTAATCTAATTACAATTACAGTTTAGAAAAGTTAAAAAGTTGTTATTAATTGAGTAAGCTTGTAATCACTTCTTAATAAAATATAATACATGATTGTATATTATTCTTTAAATTTATTAGAAAACTTTTCGATTAAAAACCTCATACATTTTATAAATAGAAAGGAAATCAATAATATAGTATTCATTAAAATAAGAAATATGAATAACAAATATTATGAGAGAGAATATAAGGTTCAGACGTGTTATTATTTGAAACTATTTATTAATGTTAGGATTTGATAAGTCTTTTTTAAAAGCCTTTACCTTTTTTTCTACGTAAATAATAAAAATGAAATCCATCAATTATTTCATTGGATAGCATTACCAAATGTGAGGACCTTTTTTCTGATCTTTGGCAGGGCAGTTGAATAAAAGGTCAAAGAGTTATGGGGATAAGTCGAGGGGTTGATTGAAGTCTTTGTATTTGGGCGAATTGGTGGGGGCGACCTATATCTCACTTGTTACATGTTACTGTTGGTTTGGACATGCTTTCTTAGATTTTAGTGTTGGTAACGAACTCGACCCTAATTAAATAATTATGTCTTAGTATATGATTGTTGAATTAGAAATTAAAGGAAAGATCAATGCTTGTAGAGTAAAAGAAATAAAATAAAAAATAAAAAAAATACGTACGTTGACGTCAATGACATGTTGACCAAGTGACACTTGTTTATCCTACCAAACTGTTGTCGATTTAAGTCTTACGATAAGGCAATAGCTCGACCCTAGAAGTAGATTTTAACGGCGAATGATTTTGTTGACACACACATCTATTAATATTAATAGATACATAATCACATGTAAGATAGAGATCAAATTAAACTCTTGTTTTTCTGAAAAGTATGATAACATTTTCTTTAGGCACGTGTATCACAAAACAACTTTTTTACATGTTTAAAAATGTGTAACAATAAGTTGTTACACTTCGTGCAACATTTAAAAGAGATCAATTTTTAAAGTTTTCACAAAATTTGAAGTTATTATTTTTATTTTTGTAAATACCATAAAACCAATCACTTTCTTGTTATTACTCAGCAAGGGTAAAATTCATTGGGGAATCATAAAAAAAGAGAGAACTGTGGAAAACTTACCGTTCATCCTAAGTACAGAAAAAGATCCAATACCAAAAAAATAATTCAGTATAAAAAAAATAATACAGTACAAACAAAAAATAATGCAGTACAAAAGAAAAATAATCCAGTACAAAGAAAAATAATTTAGTACAAAAAAAATAATACAGTACCAAAAAATAATCCGGTACAAAAAACAATAATCCAGTACAAAAAGATAAACGACCCACAAATATTTCCCAGTTCCCTCTTTTTATATGGTCGCCCAATAAACCTTTCTTTACTCAGCAAAGTCTCAACAATATTTTGCTCGTATGGAAACATATTTTTTCTTTCTAATGAAGCTACTAAGAATATATTATTATTTTTTTTTGTCACCAAAGGCCCTTAACAATTTTCACACAATACAGTCTATTCACTTAATAAATTTTCATAATTTGGAGAAGAATTTTAATGCAACTGTTGTAGCGGTTGTTTTTTTATTAGAATGACATCTACATGTGTTTATATACAAAAGATAAAAAAAGAATATGTAAAACTTTGTTTGTCACATGAGAAAATGAGTCTTTTAATTTTATTTTATTTTTTCACATAGGAAACTCACAATACACGCATTCCCCGTTTATTTGAGATTCCAACAACGTTTGTTCCTCCAGCAAGGAATCTTCACCGGTAGGGTTTTTCGTATCAGGTTGCTCGTGGCCATACTTATTGTAAGATCATTTGAGGCTGATACTTGTCATAACCAATATACTGCACTTAGTTTTGTCCCACAAGTCCAACATCTACTTAAGACGTAGTTTATCAGTAGATAAAACTTCTTCTAGTGAACTGCTTCAACTTCTACTGAAGAAGTAGTCTGCCAGAAGAAAAAAAGATCTTCCAAGTTCAGGCTTCTACCAAAGCACTAGTTTTACTGAGAGCCAGATTGATAAGTTGTGCTGATAAGCAGATTGAAAGATCTTCCGAAAAACTGTATATTACAAAGGAAGATCCTCTTTTAAAGGTACAAGTGGACAGAGAAACAGATTGGTCTTCTGACAAACAGTAACACACATGCTACTGTTTGTCTGTAACAGTAACACACACAACAATAAATAGAAGAATTTAAACAACAGCAACAATAATAATCACAACAACAAATAGATGAATTCAGTGACAAATGATTTCAAAAATGAAAGCATTTACACAAAAGTGGGAACAAGGTCCCTCAAGTCAACAAAATGATGATTCTAACGATGATGAATAAACAAAACAATTTGGTTGTTACATTTGTATTTGAATTTGTGTTGTGTGTTTGGAACGTATATGGGTTGCGGATACTTTATTAAACTTTCAATTTGTGTTATATTTTATATATTGAAAGCAAGGATTTAAAATCCCAAAAAAAAGGGGCTTCAAAAGCCGGGATATTGAAAACAGCAACATGCTACAAAAATGGGCAATACCAATCCCGATGATAAGTCGTCGGGAATGGTAACCAAAAACCCTAATTAGGAAATAATTGTTTAGTTAATCCCGACAACATGTCGTTGAGATAGATTAAACAATTATTTCTTCATTTTCTTTATTTAAATATAAAACCCTAAGCGAAATAAAATATATTAATCTATCCCGTCAGGTCGGAATAGATTAATATATTTTATTTCGTTTATTTTAATGTTGAAGGCTTTCCCGACAACCCGTTTTCGGGATAGCTTTTCATTTGGACATATTTTTATTACAATATCTTTAACTAGATTAAAAATTTTCTTCTCAAAAATAAAATTCTTTTGGTTTTCCGCAACTTCATTCACCCACTTGCCGCTCCTCGTATGCATTCTCTGAAAGTTGTCAACAAAGTTCGAGTGACCATGTTGCTGAGTCTGTAAGATCAATAGTACTACTAGTGATAGTTAAATGTCACATTTTTTACACTTTAAATATATTTCTTACCTTTACACATTGCCTTTGGGTGTATGATTGACTCCCATGAAAACTTGAATAAGCATGTTTTGCTACGTTTTAAACATTCCGATTGCTTTGTTGAATGTGTTTCTCCTCTTTGAATAGTTATTCAATCACCTCGTATCATCTTTTAGGAGTAATATTGTTTGGTGGGATACTCTTGGCATCTCATTATCATTATACCCACCAACAGCTGTGAAATGATGCTTCACTTCATTCTTTCTATCTCAGTAGGCCCATTGGCACTCTTTATTCATAATGGCTTGAACACGAGGCCAGTTTTCTTCCCGTTCAAGCCTGGAAAGATCAAAGTAGTGCTGCAAAAATAAGTAATTAGAAGACATATAATACAAGGTATTATAAAAAAATAATAAGATTTTCTCCTTACGTAGAGCAATGGGTACATATCACTTTTAAAGTTGTCTTGAACATCATTCCAACCAGGATGGAGCATGGGAGCATTTTGAAAAATTTATCTTGACATAAATCTGATAAAATCATACCTGTGCTCTCTGATAAACGCATAATGGTTTTTTTTAGGAAACACATGTAGTGGGAGTGGTTTATTGTTGTTTGCTACAAAAGTTTGAAAGATCTTTGAATTTGATGCTCTCCCATGGATGTTTGCTACAATGATAAATAAAATAGAAAATTTAGTAAATAAATAGTCAAATTAAAGAGATGTATTAAACAGATGAAGTAACTAACAACTCTCACAAGAACCGAGTAACCTATGAGGATTCCCGTATGGAGGCTCATTGCCTCCATCACCTCTGTGCTCTCTAGCGATATTTGCCATTACTTCAAGAAATAACAAATAGCATGTAACTACATGTCGTAAACATAAATGATAAATTTTAACAATCTTTTCGAATATATTATATATAACATACATTCAGTCAGATTTATCACTAAAATATAGTGTACCAAAGATCATTATCTTTGTCACCCTAATTTGAAGACGTGTCATCATTTGCGTTATTATCATCTTTAGTTTCATCATCATCAAGTGTTTCATCGTCGACAACCGGAGCAACAGAACTTGTTCCACTAGTTTCACCATGAGTCGTCCTAATGCAAGAAACTTAAGTCGATAACAAAGTTAGAGTCTAACAATTGAGTGTCATGTAAGACATCTGTCTTATCATCAAATTCACAGTCTGGTTCAACAACCAAGTTATAATCAGATGATTGAGTGTTGTGCATCACATCTATCTCATTAGCAACACTCATACTTTGATTGACCCACAGTTTTCGATTATGAACGTATTCCACCACCTTCCAATTGCCGGTTGTTCAAGAAGGATCTTGGAGAAAGACACTTGTTTAGCTTGGGTGGCTAAAATATATAGTTAATAATCATACCATGCTTTATCACCATACCATTCTCAGCTCATTTATATAGCAATGCTATTGTCTTTCTTACTTTGTCTGTTGCCCGACAGGTTCAACCATTTACAACGAGATACTACAACTCAGTAATTATCTAAATAGTTCAACTTCAAAATATCAACTAGTAGACAATACCATGTACTACCATCATCTCCTATGCTAACCACAACACTGCTTTGAGTAGTACGTTTTTTCATCATGATTGTGTACGACAAATCTTACTCTATTAACTATCCAAGCACTAGAAGAACAAGCTCCCAACGGGGCGTATGCCAAAGCCAGTAATTCATTTTGTGTTTCTTGAGACATACTTGATGATGATGATGAAGATGTGTCAGCTTCATACTTAAACCATGAGTAAACATTTGTTTTCAAATCACGTTCAGGACATTTAGACCTAAACTCACTAGGTTATTGACAAAATAAATTGAATTAGTTGTTTATCACAGCTAAATAAGAAAAAAAAAAAAATACACTAAGAACTTACGATTTGTAGTTCTTGATTTCATCACAGTTGCTCGGTACAAACCACCCTAATGATTTGTTTCCTACATGTAAAGCGGTTTGTTTATCTTTGCTGAAATTGGTCGACACCGTGATGAAAGCACATGAAAATGTCTGACTGGAATACCATCGTCTCGAACCCCATACCCCTAAAAATATGGTAGAGTAAGGGGTGGCCCCAAAGTGGAATTAACCGGTGGTGATTGGTCGAAGCTCCAATAGGTAGCCACTCCCTTCTCAGGGAACTGTACGTGAGACTTCCGCATCATATGGCTCCGTCCCGAGCTTCCGTCGTCGGCCTTGTCATTAGACCACTATCTATGCATGTATTTTCAGCCTGGAATCTAGAATCGTTTTCTTCTCGAGTGTTTGCGAACAATGCTGCTTACGTTGCGGGGGATGCCCGCTCGTAGCGTCTGGCCTGCTTCGTGCCCGAAAGAACCACACACTAGCTAGCTAGACTAGTACGGGCCTATCTAGAGACATATTGAAAACCATGCCAGACAAGTTGAAATTGGTTTGCATACCCTCTAGATATATCGAGCAGAATGTCAATGTTTCATCAGCAATATAACCCTATGCTATTGTGCCCTCGGGCTTAGCTTTGTTTCTAACATACGATTTTAGCTTTTTCATGTATCTTTCAAAAGGATACATCCACCTCATATACACAGGCCCATCATGAAAAACTTCTTCAAGTAAATGAAGAATGACTTGAAGAAGACTGAGGTGGATACAAAAGCACTATGGCTCTTACAGATGGCCATCCCAAACTCCATTATTCATGGGTTCAAAAAGTGCACTACCGCAAAAGAACTGTGGGATGCGTTGCAGATCATGTACGAAGGAACTGATGAAGTCAAGCAGAACAAGAGAGATGTGCTGAAACAGATGTATGAGAACTTTACTCATATTAAGGTGAAACAATGACTACTCAGTAATCTTTGATACGTGGAGTTAGTTGATAAGCTTATGATTGCCAATGTAAGGTTGGACAATGATGAGATTATTAGAAAAATTTTGAGATCTCTTCCTTCTGTATGGACAGTTTATTTTGTTATCATCAGAAGAATTGAGAACCTTGAAACAATGACATTAGGTGCACTGCATGGGAAACTAAAGGGTTATGAAATGGAGATAAATTCTATTCAAGAAGCCAAGAAACAATCTTACTCAAATCAAACTGCTTTATATGCTCCAGTTCAAACTGATAACCAATCTTTCTTTCAACCTGCTCCCATATAAACATCTGCTGCTTCAAACTACAACCTCATTGCTAACCAACCATACAACCAAACCTCTCAACAATCTTATGTTACCTTCCCTCCAGAAACACCCACTTACCAGAACCAATCATATCAGACTTCTACTGCACACCAAGCTTTTGTTGCTGATGACACTAACTACTTTCAGTTGTGTCAAGATGATTTGGAATGTATTCCGTTAGATGACTTAGAAGAGATGGATATAAACTACCAGATGGCCATGATTTCTCACCAGGCCAAAATGTTTTATAGCAGAACTGGTAGAAAGTTTCAGAAGCACAATATGCAAATCGGTTTTGGTCTTGATAAAAGTAAGTTGAAGTGCTCCAACAGTCAACAAAATAGACACTCTGCAAGAGAATGTCCAGCCCCAAAGGTAGCCTTCAACAATTAGCAAGGAGGGCAGCAACAGCAGCAGCAACAAAGATACCAGCAGAACACATACCAACATGCAGCTTCTGCCAGACTGAATCAACATCAGTAGCCTCAAAATGCAGCCAGTATAGCAACCAGTGTGGATTCATACTTTGATCTTACCGACTGGAGCTTCCAAGCGAAAGAATTTGCTCCAACAAATGTTGCATTAATGGGTGGAACATCATCTCCATATCAGGTAACTGATGATATGTGTACTCCTGCTTGTTTAGAGAAACTTAACATGTATAAACGATATAACATGGATGTTCAAGAAGAGATTGAGACCATCCACAGGGTCAAGGCAGATTTTAAAAATGCTAAAAAATATTATACTGAAAAAATTGAAGTGCTTGAGAAAACTGTTTCTAAGTTAAAACATGAAGAAACAAATTATCAGGCTCAATTAAATAACTTAATGACAAAATTAACAGCTGCGAGAATTGACCTTGTGTTGGCTCAGTCTTATCAGGAGAAGTACAAACTCCAAGAAGCAAAACTTGTACACATTCTTCGAATGACTGAACACTTCTAGGAACTCTATAATGGAAAGAGTGGGTTGGGGTATCACAACGTAGAACCTCCAGTTATGTATACTCCAACCTATACTCGTAATTGTAATATGAATTCAACTCTTGTCATGGATAAGGATTCTGGGATGTACATGAAAGGTACATTCATTGATGCATCAGAAGAAGAGGTTATCAAAACTTCTTCTTCTTAGAAAGTTGATGAGGAAACACCAAAAACCAAAACTTTTTTGAAAAATAACAAATCTGCTAAGAAAAACAGTTTTTGTAAAAGAAACCAAATTTGATAACTGATGTGTTGTAAAACACGTTATATTTTTCGTTGTATGTAGAGTCTTTTGTATAGTATTTTATATAGTTTTGTACAGTTTTATGTTCATATCGTCCATATACTTAAAACGTTCGTATTTCTCAGGAGTGTTTTTGAAGTCATTCTGGAGCTTAAAAGCATAAAGAACGAGCACCCGAGAAGAAACGAGATGATAGAACGAGTTAAAGTTGAAAAAGTTGATTTTCTAGTCGCCAGCGGTACGCGCGAGCCACAGCCAACTCTCGCGGTTGACCCCGACTATTTTGTCTGGGGCAGTACGTGCGAAAACCAAAGGCACCGCTGCGCGGTACGCACCCGGCTGTTTGACCGAGAGAAACCCTAATCGATTTCGTATAAATTGAGGATGATCTCAGCCGTTTCAAGAGTGGAATTCTACACGAAAGTTGGACGATTTGGGGAGCTCTAGCTGCTGGAATATTCAAGTTTGGAGCTTGGAAGCTTTTGGTTAGAGTATTTAGTTAATTTACGCGTTTGACTTTGTTATTTGATAATTAACTTTGCTATTCTTCTTTTGTTTTATGTTTTGAACTATTGAGATGATGAATATGATAGATAATATGATTGATGCTACTGTTTTTATTATGTTTCTTGGCTAAATTCGTTGTAGTTGCCTTTGTATGTCATGATTGCATGTTTTGATTGTAGTTAGCATTGATTTGGACAATGATTCACCATAATTGAGTTATAACAATTAAGACACAGTTAATAGTTGATCACATATCAGTTATAGGTGATATAAATTGGTACTAATTTCGTCCATAGGCTTAGTTTGTCTTAATTAAGTTGATTGGAAGTCTAATTAGCTAGTTTATGTTGTCTTTGCAACTTTGAGACCGAGAGGGTATAAGTTTAAATTATCTAGCTGTTGGTTTGGGTTGATTGGGTGACTGAAAGGATAACTTAGCTAATTAGGCTAATTTGTTAGTAATTGAAAGTGTGAGAGGTTGTTAATTGTGAATATTGTACACGGTTTAGGCCGAGAGGATAACCGGGTGGTTATAGGTTAGGTTAGACCGAGAGGAAACCTATGCCATGATTTAGGGTGCTAATAAGTTAGTTTAATAGGTGTCTTGAGTTAGATGTAGTAGACCAAGAGGATAATTGCCCTAATTTGACCTAATACCATCAACTAACTATCAAACGAAACCAAATCCAATTGATGAGTCCAATTGATGTGTTAATTACATGATAACTACATGATTGAAGCCTATGTGACTACTCCTTTGTTTATTGACTGATATTTGAGTGTTTGTTTGTTTGTTTTGACCTAGAGTTGACTTTAATGTTGACTTTGACCATAGAGACCTTCTAAGTTGCCTGACCATAGTTAGATCTTGAGTTCGCCTTAGTTCTGTCCGTGGATCCTTGGTTCAATACTCGGTCTTAGCTTACGCAATGCATCCCGACCGGTTCATTGCCGTGTGTGTTTGTGTTGATCATTTTATAAATTTATTACTTGACTGTTTAACCTGCATGATCACGACACATCAAGTTTTTGGCACCGCATCCACTAAGGCACTTAGGATCTAATTGCTTGTGTTTGTGCACTTAGTTTAGTTTCTTTTTATTTTTCAAATCATCTTTTTCAAATGCATGTCCCATATGCGATCAAGTAAATCCCCTCTTTTCGAATACTTTGAAAACCCTGAGCGTTACCTCCACACTCACCTAAGAGACTCGCTCTCAAGGGTGAGGACCTCAATCCCCACCCCTTTCTCACCCCCTCTTAACTTTTCTTCCTCTTCTTCTGAATTGTCACCCCCTTCTCCTTTTTCTCCTTCTAATTCTTCTGCTTCATCTGCTTCTACCATGGGTGATTGACCGCGATGCACTGTTCAGCACCATTCCACCAATGGGTTCACCGGCGCCCGCAATCCAGTCGTTGAGGCTGCATTTAGAGATAATGCCAACTCTTGGCAATTCCCCTCATACGTCATGAACAATATAGCCAATGCCACGCAGTTCCATGGCCTTAACGACGAGGATGCACCGGGCCATGTCTCGAAGTTCGTGCTAATCTGTCAAACTTTTAATATTCAGGGCTGAGACTTGGACTCTGTTTGTCTCCTGCTGTTCCCGTTCTCTCTTTCTGGACGCGCCTCCTCCTGGTTCGAGAATCTCGAACCAAATTCTATCCACAACTGGCCAGAGATGCGCGAGTCCTGCTTAGCCAAGTTCTATCCACCCTATCGGGCTACTCGAGCGCGTGACCAGATTCACTCCTTTCACAAGGAGGATGATGAGGCATATCATGCCGAATAGGATCGTTTTAACGCTCTCCTGGTCTCTTGCCCTCGCCACGGTATGGATGATTGGGCTTTGGTTGAGAAATTCTATTCTGGTCTCACTCCCGCGATGAAATGCACCTTCAACTCTAAGAATTTAATTCCTAAAACCACTACCACCCCACTTTCTTCTACTTCTAGGGTTGTCTATCAGGTCAATACTGATAGTGGTTTGATGTCTACTCTTGAGTCCTTGGTGAAGGAAGTGAAGGAGATGAAAATGAGTCTGAACCATTGTGAAATCTACCGAGGAGGGCATGATTCTGTCGACTGCCCTGTCACTTCCAAGGAGCATATTCATTCTACTAACAGTGGTTGGGGTAGATCATACCAAAATGACAACCGACCCCCTTTCAATCAAAACTCCAACTAGAGGACTTCCAACTCGGGCGCTAACAACAGTTCCACTGGCGCAGTGGGAATTTGGGCGGTTATCAGAGGCAAGGCCTCTTTTCTAATTCTTCCATTGATCAGAACCGACCCGGCCCCTCTTCTTCCTCTAATCCATCTCCTTTTTCTTCTAACTCTGAACAGGACTTTGCTGCTCCAATAGCAAACTTGACCGAAATTCTTCTTCAAACTCAAGCTGATGTCAAGGAAATCAATTTGAAGTTCAATGGTCAACAATCTCAAATCAACAATCTTGAAAAAGCAGTCCATGTTCTCCAAACCAAAGAAAATGAGCGTCCTCCTGATGGTCTTCCTAATAACACTGTGAACAACCCTAAACCACCCTTCTTCAACCACCAAGTTAAAGCCATATCTACTCGCAGCAGAAGACAGCTTGCACCACCACCGGTCGTGCCGATAGTTGAAGAAGATGAGGAGCTCGTTGATGAAGAAATCGTATGTGAAGCACCACCAGTGAAGTCGACACCACCAGTTAGTGAGGTGAGTGATAAAACATCTTGTGAAGCCACTACTCCCGACAAGATAAAGTCTCTGGTTGTTAATGGTAAGCCAAAACTGCCATATCCTGATTGGCTTAACCACAACCATGAAGCGGAACAGATCACCAAGTTCCTTGATCTCTTTAAATAGCTTAAGGTGAACCTTCCCTTCATTGAGGCACTCCAACACAACGTCAAGTATGTTAAATACTTGAAGAGTTTGCTCCCAAGTAAACAAAAGTTGGAGTCATGCCTCAAGGTGACTTTGAACTCCAAGTGTTCTGCTATGGTTCAGAACAAGCTGCCTGAGAAGCTGGATGATCCCGGTTTCTTCACTCTCCCATGCAAATTTGGCAGCTCTTCTGTATCCAATGCACTTGCGGATCTCGGGGCGAGCATAAATCTGATGCCCTACTCCCTTTACAAAACATTGGGATTAGGAGATCCAAAGCCCACCCGCATGTGTATCACCATGGCAGGTCGTTCCACTTGCTATCCATGTGGGATTGTCGAAAATGTACTTGTGCAAATTGAAAAGTTCTTCTTTCCCCTGGATTTTGTAGTTCTGGATATGGAGGCGGATAGCGAAGTCCTGATTATTCTAGGACGCTCGTTCCTCCGTACCGTAAAAGCAAACATCGATTGCTTTGCGGGAACGATCACACTTAGAGTCGATGGAGAGACAGTGTCTTTTGGAGCTGTCAAGTCAAAGAAGATGTTGGTAGAAGAAGTGAAGGAAGAAGATGAGTTGGAGGCCGAGCTCAACGATATTCGTGTGCGTGTGAGCAAGGCCAAGTGTGGGGATGATCGAGGAAATTCGAGGATTTTTAGGGAAGGAAGCCGCGTATCACACTCTTAGACCCCCTAGAGTGGTAGACTGTTAGGTGGAACTCCTGATTGTATAGTTTGTACCTTGAGTCTTTCATTTGCAACATTTTGCATTGCGAGTCATTTCTGTATTCTAACCGTCCATTTGTCGCTTAAGTCTTATGTTTCCTGAAACTAGACACATTGATTTTGAGGAATCCCGAGTTTCAGGTCAATTCGATATCATGAGTGAGAGAATCGTAGCGAAGAAGTTGGTCAATTTTCACTACCGAATGAAAAATCTTATAAATTTTCCGTTCCATCGGTATGGCGCGCATCGCGCGAGTCCCTTCTTCACCCCACGCGTACCGTGTGGGTGTCTCATACACGAACCAATCTGCTATAGTGGGCCGGTACGCGCAGGATGACCCCATCCTTAGCGCGGTACGCCCCAGATTTAAAAACTCACAAGATTTTGGGATCTTGTGCGCTACGCGCCAGATCTCGCACCCTCGCGCACGCTACGTGGCCCCAAAAGTCAATAGGCAGATGATATACCCCCTTTCGGGGGTTTTCCTTTTCAAACCACCACCATCACCACTCAATCTCCACCGTTTGTCACCATCCACGAATCACCAGCCACCAACGACCGCCGCCAGCCGCTGTTGATCATCATTGACCACCCGTCTCTCCGACACCAGTAACTCTCTCGCTCTCTCTCCCAATCTTCTTATCAATAGACCACCCACCACCGTTGATGGTGGTGGGGTTTTGCTATAGGACCACGAGAGACCACCACCGCCGATGGTGGTGGTCGATTTGCTACCTGCCGGACCTCCCGCAGCCACCACCATCGATGGTGGTGGCATGCCTTCCCACTGACCGACACTCGCCGGACCACCACCGCCGGTGGTGGTGGCCGACAGTCATGATGATGACCCAATGTTAACCCGAAATAGCCCCAACTCGGGCGGTCAAACTCGGTTAAGAGCCCCATAATTTTTCTCGGTTTCCAAACCCGAGACCCGACTCGAGCCAGTTCAGGTCGGGATTCGACCCGTTTTCATTTCAAGCGTTAATGATTTTATTTTACAGATTTCGGTTCGTTCTACCGGTATTTTTCAGGATCCGCTCGCTCTTTCA
>WOUH02009007.1:0-17214 GCA_009936405.2 Stevia rebaudiana
TATATCTACTACTTAAGCATGCATACTAGCCCCGAACATTCAAAAACGTTAGAAAAGGGGGACCATAGAACTCACCTCAATCGAGCAGAACCTCCACTTATCGTTCAAAGGATTTCCCGCACCTTCGACTTCACACACGAACCGAGAGCTTCCCGAGAGCCTTTCAGTGTTTCCCGAACACCTAACTTCTTCCACTATGAGTCTAAAGGGGTATTTGAGCATAAAATGGGTCAGACCTTTAGAACGAGGGTGTGGATTTATGGCTGCCCGAGAGCAGCCTTTTATAGGCAATGTTGGGTCCCTTCGCGCGTCGCGCAGCCCACGGGTTCTCCCTGGCGCGTGTCGCGTGGCACCTGTCCACATGGAGCCCCTCGTGGCTCGCCACATGTTGCTGACTCACTAGCTGATGCTGACACGTGTCCCAATGACTCGCTCGGCAGATTTGCCACGTGCCCCCCTTGTGCCACGTGTCGTTGCGAGCCGTGACTTGCCACATGTTGTCGCGTGATTCGTCCTTCGGTTTATCAGTTTCAGCGTGACTCGTTAACTAGTTTCGTCGTTTCCCGCTTCGTTCGGACTCCGTTTCGTGCGCGGTTTTCGCCTGTGCTCACGATTTTCAATTTCTTGTCTAACCCTATTGGTTTCACTTCCAAATGAGGTGTTTAGATTTTGGACCTATCATACGCTCTTCGTTTTGCGTGTAACTTTCAAACTATCGCTCGAATCAAAATTCTGCATACGCTCAAAAGATTCTAAATATGAATTAGAATATGATAAGGAAACTTAGATCACATTATTATCGAATAAAAGTACATGGAAAACAGATAGATCACAGTTTATCTGAAAACCGGGTGTTATAGAAAAGTTAACTAAGTCACCACTGCTGATGCATAAAAAAACATTTATAACTTGTTTAAGTCTGTGGTGCTGACAGCTTAAATCACGAATGCTGACAGTTGAATTCATTTATGCTGATAACAAAAATTCAACACTTAGCAAATTTTTTAGTATAATCATCTGTTTAGGGGTGCACGTGAGTCTTTAAATGAAATCACGTGTCAGTCAGATTTTATCATTAAATGTTTCACTTTTCATCCTCGTACACAATTTGAAAATCTATAAAAGGATTTTGAATTCACTTTATGTGACGCCCGTCTCCCGGGACACGTCACGTCATCGGATTTATTCATGAGCACAATAGTCAAATCAGAGATTACTCAGAATGCAGTGGAAATTAAAACAAACTTTTTCTATTGATAAGCAAACCCAATTAAATATCCAGTTTCTATTACATAACGTATCTCTATACTCTGCCAGTCTTTAATAACCCGCAGCCAGCTTCCAAGTATGCCATTCCTGCCACCTGCACTTAACCTGATATACACGCTAAAAGTGTTCAGCTTTCACTGGTGAGTTCTAAGTTTTCTTATCAGGTTATATTATTAAAACACTTTCCTTATACGTATAATATCATACACATACATACAAACTCATCACATCATTCTACTATATATATTCACATATATATATATATATATATATATATATATATTTATATATATCCTTAAATCTCTAATAATCACTTATTCTAGCTACAACAAACATTATTATGTATGCGTTCCCCACTTATGGACGTCTTATAAACATAATATATCTATAGAGCTAAGCGTTCCGCACTTATGGACGTCTTACAAGCTTACTTACCAAATAAACACAGCGTTCCCCACTTATGGACGTCTTACGTGTTTACCCAATTGGACAAAGCGTTCCCTTCGCCTTGAAATTGTCTTACGTGTTCCAATCCATTAGGACAAAGCGATCCCTTCGCCTTGAGACCGTCTTACATGCCTCCCTATAAACCTCTATGTTTACTATAACCATTAAGTAAGCGTTCCCCACACATGACATCTTATAAACTTAATACTTTACAAACAGAGCGTTCCCTACGCCTTGAGAACGTCTTACATGTTCATCACTACCACTTAAGCAAAGCATTTACCTACTTAAATGCCTAACATGCTTTTGTCCACTACCATGTACTTCCACATAATAGTTGTGTTTATATATAGGGCGTATGTAGGGCGAACCCAGCCACCAACCCACCACACAATTAATATGTGTAAGTCCATTATCAACAATCAAACAATATTTATAATCCTAACATCTAGGATATATAACCACAACATATAGTTAATCACATAACCTTAACAATCTTCCAATCATTATCAATCCCTTACCATAGGCTATACAATGGTATGATCCTGATATATCGAACATAGTTTGTATACAGGGTGTACGGTGGGTTATCCCAGCCGCTAACCCACCACTTCTTCGGTATATCTTAATACCTTAATATGTATATTGGAGAGAGAGTGGGAAAAGTCTTAAAATTAAGACATGTATACATATTTTTGCTTGAGGTACAACCTCACAATGCATCACTCTTGTCACCGTGTTCGTTTTTTTTAAATTACCGGTTTGGTGTTATTTTATATACATGGATCAGTTTTTTTCCACGTGAAATGCATCCTTTGGGTTCTTGAAAACAACCAAAAGTTGAAAACACCCAAAAGACCTGTCTAGATGCAGATGGAGGGTTCTTGAATTTTGCAGGTTACCTCTTTCAGACCAACCTGCAACGCTTCACCAGCCTCTCCTTCAATCAAGAAGGTCAAGGTGATACTTTTTTCTTCCCCATTCTGTACATAACACGAAAACGGTAAGGTTATGGAAATCGAATTCATTTTCAATTTCAAATGAGCATTGAAATTGGGCGCCAAATCAAATCTGTGCACACCTTCTCTCCTATAAAGGACACACCTCAATAAACGATGGAGCATGGTTCTTTTGCAATTTTCTGAGTTTTAAGAGTTACAATCGATAGGCAATTGATTTTGATTTGATATGTTTAATTTATTTGTTAATTGATTTCTACAGTTCTCGAACCTAACTTGGTGAGATATTCTTTTTAGTTGTTGCTTTTCACAATTTTTAAGTAATTAATCACTGGTTTGTTGGATTTCTAACCTTAACTATTCAGATTAGTTGTAGTGCTTTGCTAAATATGTAATTGAATTTGTTGGTTTGTTGCCAGAATTTATTCGATTTTATAAGTTTAACTATTCAAATTTTTGCCCGAAATTGCTGAATTTAAAGACTGAATTTTGGGTTAACATATTAACCTTATTGCATCAATAAAATACTTTGTGTTTGTGAATTTAGTTGTAGTGGAACTACAAGGAGGTCTGCAGGTGTTTTATATGAGTTAGGTGTGGAAATTGAGATACAAAATAAGTAGGCGACAACATAAAGCTCAAATTTGTTTTTAGCTAAAATTGTTGCTGCATCTTAATTTTGTTTGATCATGTTTTTCATGATTGTTACTGTAAATTAGTGTTCTATTACAAACTCAAAGGTTTCATTTTATCCTTCCTGCACTTTGTGTTTCTTGTAGCATAATTTGTGATTATCGTATGTGCATGAAGTTTAAATTGGTGTATGAACAGTTTTTAGAAGTTAATTGAATTGCAGCTTTACTAATGGCTCTGATTGACTATTTGAATAGAAAACTGGTACATTTGGTTCTCTTTCCAGTATGATTACAGATAAGCATTAGGGTTATACAACATGTTAGTTGAATTTGTTGCAAATTAGTTGCTTATTTTCTTTGTAGGCTAAATATTTGGTATTTTAGATTCGGAAAATTGAATTTGTTGCAGATTGGTTGCTTATATTTTCTCTTCTAATATTTAGTTGTGTTTATTAAAAGAAATTTGGTTAAGAACAGAACTTGTCAAGATAGTAACCAGGAAGAATCAGATGAGGATCTTGATTTCAGAGCTGTTGAGAGAAGTCATCTAGGTACTAAGAAGGCAAGTAATGGCGTGTCCTTTTTGTTTGTATCAGGATCCGCAAGCTACTTCTTTTTCCTTAAATAAGCAGCGAGGGCAGGTGATAGATTCAAGTTGAGAATCATGTATAGGTTGAATTTCAGTAATATCTTTTTGCGTTTCTCGAGAAAATAATCTATCATTACCATTTGGGTCTTCACCTCTTTGCCTCTTTGATTTTTGAACAGTGTCATAAAAGTGATTTTCTTTTCTGCAAATTCTTTAAACTATTTTCGTTTTTTATTGCAGGATGGTTGCTTTGCTTTGTTGCTGTTCGACAGAACCAGATCATTCCGAAGATGAAATCCTAAGTGTATTTTATAATTTATTGTTCCCTGTTTCCTTATTTTAGGTTTTCTATGTGTTTATAGATTTATTAAGTAATTTAATTTAAATGTGTTGACTGGATCTAAACCTAAATACAAGACATATTAGAGTGTCCTTTGACTCATTTTACTCATCATTCTTGTGGCTATGTAAGAAAATATGTGATTATTTTACATATTTGAATAGAACCATTATCTTTTTATTCTCATTATCATGCTTCTGGTTTTTATATAATAAATTCTGATTAGTTTGAGTTATAGAGAGAATCAATATTATTATTTAATATTCTTACACATCAAGGGCTTTTGTATTAGATTCAAGGGTATGCATGACAACTACTATTACAAATTTTGTCATGTAAATATTACATTTTGTCTTTAGGAAGTCACTAAAAGTATGGTTAACCAATTGAAATACAAAATATTCATGCATTATACATTTGTTATATAGATCGGTTATATTTGAAGAAATTGATATAGCATGATTATTTATGGTTAAAGAGTATCACAAAAATTTGAATGTATGCTTATGCATATGTTGATAATTGCTATGTGTTGGTTGATGTAATAGTACATTTGAAAGATAAAGGAAATGTATATTGACTCTAAACGGTAAATTTTTACTCTTATAGAAACCTAAGATGTTAAGATTTAAAGTAGAAGCATAATTTAAGTTTAGGTTCTAAATAATTCTTCCGGTAACAATAAATTTATTTAATTATGTTATATATTATTCTCCGAAAATCGGCTTCTTGAGCGCACCTAGACCTCCTCGTGCATCTCCGAAGCGTTCCGAACAGAGCATAACTTCCCCTGGTATCCTACGAGTATTTACGGGTGTTTGTGAGAAGTCGGGATCAGAGGAAAAGGACGGATTCTTTCTCTCCCGAATGCTGCCATTTATAGGCAAGTTCTGGGACGGCTCGCTCGTCGCGTAGCTCTTACCCGCCCACCGGCGCATAGCCGGGTGCTGTGTGGCCTTCTGTGGTGGCGCCACGTGTCTGCTGATTCACGAGTGACTTCTGCCACGTGTCCGTCTTATCGCCACATGTCCAGCTGACTAATCTCGTCTGGTGACACGTGTCCTACCACATGTCGCCTCCTGGTTCATCGCGAATGGTTAACTTGTTTTGTCATTTCCTGCTTCGTTCGGACTCCGTTTCGCGCGCGGTTTTTGCCTACGTTCACGATTTTCAATATCCTATCTAACCCTATTGATTTCACCTCCTAAGGAGGTGTTGAGATTTATGGCCTACAAAACGTTCCTCGTTTTGTGTGTAACTTTCATACCGTCGCTCAAATCAAAATTCTGCATTCTAAATATGTTTATTAATATGAGAAAAAAGCTTCTATGATATTAATACTAACTTACACTTAGGTACCGTTGTGATTACAAATACGTCATAGCCTATCGGAAAACCGGGTGTTACACTTTAATCACTTATCACCTTCAAAATCTTTCTTACGCTAAATCCTCTCATCAGAACCCTAAATCCTCATAAATCGACGAACGAAAAACTTCAAATCTTCAAAATCTTTACATCTTTAAGTTACAAAATCTGTTAATCTACTGTACTTAAAAGTTAATAACAAGTTATTCGTCGTAATTTCATCATAAATCATCACCTGATTCAAACCCTAACTGATAATCGTAACGATATTACCTAAATGTAATTTTAGCGAACCCGATATAATAAAATCAACTGAAAACATGATAATCACTCAAGTCAGTTGATTTTTGGGTAAGAATAACTAACATTTGACTATTTCAAGTCAAAGTTCAATCTTGACCAAATCTGTTTGACTGTTTTATGTAGATATGGCTCTACTTCCGTATTCTAGGGAACACAATGTGTGTGCTTTCCTCAATGAAACACACCCAAGAGCTCATGGGTTTAGAGAAATGCTGCACCTTATCAACAGAACACATATAGTGCATTCTCTAACTGCCAAACCAGTGTTATACAGACAAATGATAAACGATTTTTGAACCACTGTAGTAGAAACAGTTCATAATGATAAACAAACAATCACTGCAACAGTTGGAGGTCAAGAGATGATTGTATCAGAACAAATCATCAGAGAAGTGTTACAGTTTGGCAATGAACAAGATGGGGTTATGGAAATTAATGTAGAGGAGATATTGGGATTCTTTGAAAATTTTATTGGATACATTGGTGGCATGCCAAGAAGGCAAATTCTGAAAGGAAAGACGGGGCCAAAGTGGAAGTATTTGGCACATATTCTTCAACACTGTCTATTAAAGAGGAGACTAGGATGGTTTGAGTTACCTCTAGGATTATCATCCATGATGATGTGTGTGTTGCTATCGGCCTCTGTCAACTTTTCAAAACCAATTTTCAATGGAACGATCTCAAACATAGATGCAGGCAATTCAAAATTCTTGATGTATTCAAGATTCTTGCAAATGATCATCAATCAACTCCTTCCAAATATTCAACACTGTGGAGAGGTTATTCATGACCTTATCCATCAAGACAATGGTGTATTTTCCCAAATGGAAAGAGGTTCATTTGATGGTGTGGATGTTGATTTCCCACAAATGTTTATTCATTTGCAAGATGCACTTTTAGAAGATCAAGGTGTAAATATGGAAGATGATGCTGTACCTAGTCCATCTTATAGTGATGATAATGAAAATGGTGAAAGTGATAGTGATGGTGAAAATGAAAGTAACAGTGAATCTGATGATGGTAATAGTGGTGAATCTGATAAAATCAACAATTATGGTAATAATGATGATGATGAAGGAGATAATGGTCAATAGTTAAATAAGCAAGCTTATTTTCCACCTCATAACATTCAATCACCACAAGGATCCGGTAATGAACAGGCAGGGCCTGATGATCAAGACTTTGATGTAAATCTTGATCTTTCTCCCAACAATCCTCCTTCATATGCTGCAACAGAAATTCTGTTAGTATCTACTGCTCCTGTAGATATTGATAACCAAGATTTAAATGACGATGCAATCTCTCAATTACAAGTGACTAAAGAGTTAAATCTCTCATAAACAGAAGAAATTAATCTTTCTGTAACAGAAGAGATTAATTTATCTGTAATAGAAAAATTAAAACTATCTGAAACACATGCAACACAGCAGCAACAACAATCACAATCACAAGAATCATTACACCAGCATCAACAACAACAACCTCAACAACCAACTTTACAACTATCATTTGTAGTCAAAATGGTTCCAACTCTGTTAAGCTTTTTGTCAGCACAATTAGTTGAAAGAAATGAATTGATAAATCATCTAACAACCGAAGCATCTGAAGCTGATGAATCAATTCAAATAGATATTCAAAATTTTCAATCAACCATTGATGAACAAAGTGTTGAAATAACCAGATTGATGAATGAACTTGCACAAAAGGATGATCACATAGCCATTCAATCTGAATATATTGAGAATCAAAATGCCCACGTGGCTGAGCTCACTACTGCTGCATCTCACGTTCAACATTGTGATGAGTATGTGGCATAATTCACAAATAATTTAAATGATCAGGCAGAAGAAATTGAAAGGCTTAAAGTTCAAATTTCTGACAATCAACGAAGACTTTAGTTAATGATTGTAGAAAGGGAAGCATAGTCAACCAGAATTGCAGAATTAAAAAGTGAGATAGCTGCAACCAAAGTCGAATTGAAAAATAGCCATGATGATCTAAAAAAAAGAGAAATCTGTGAAATCACTGTTTTAAAAGAGAAATCAAAAGAACTAAATTGAAACTCGAAAAAGCTAATCTTGATTTACAATCTAAAAAAAAACAGCTCAAAGCCCTTCAAACAAAATCCAACAAAATGCAACAAGAGCTTGAAAGCAAAACAAAGTCACTACAAGATTCTGTAAAAGAAGTAAGCAGGCTAAGTTCAATTGTTGCAAGTTATAAACAGACTAATGAATCTAAAGTTGAAACCTTAAATGATAAAATCAAAGAATTGATAGAAGAGGCTGATGAAAGAGAGAAAATGCGGGAGACATTAAGAGGTATGGTTCAAGATTATGAGGAAGTCAAAGATTTGGACAACAGTTGGATTATGTTGTGGCTCTCAATAAGAAATTTGATCATGATGGTGATGACATTGATGATGATAGTGATGTTAATGGAGCTGATGCTCCCTCCAAGGGGGAGAAAAGGAAAGTATCTGATGATCTTCCTAACAAATTAACAAAGAAATCCAAAACAGCTTCTCCAGAAAAGCCAAAATCTCCACAACAAACTCAACAAGCAGATACACCAGCAGAAATACCATAAGAAGTTGAAGTAACTTCAACCTCAACTGGTGAATTAAATCCAAACTTCAGAGCTCAATTATTGAAAAATATGGTTTTAATGACGTTCTAATAAAGGCCAATCATGATCCAGTGAATTATGAAATCCCATCTTTTGAAGAACTTACACAGAATATTCCTAGAACAGATATTGACAGAAATTTTATTAGAAGGCAGCTGGATCTATTGAGAAAAATGCAAAAGGGGCATAATTAAAGTTCCTGAAACTTCAAAACCAAAATCAAAATTTGATAAGAAACAAGTTAAAGCTGTTGGAGCCTTAATTGGTGACTTAACTAAAGAGGAACTGACCTATAATGAACAATTTACCAAAGAGACTCAAGAGTCTAGCATTGCTCAAGCTAAAACAGCCACTACTTCAAATGTACCTCAAATTACTTTCAATCAAGAATTTGCAAATTCTGTGGCTGACAAACACATGCCTTTGGTGCTTCAACTTGTTGAATTTGGTGGTTTTGAGTTTGAAACAGTAAATAGAATGTCATATGAACAGTTATCACATGAAAAACTTTATTAAATCCTGAGATTGAAACTTCTCTTGAAAGAAAGAAAAGAGAAAAAGAAGAGAAAGAAAGAAAAGAACAAGAAAAAGCTGATGCAGAAATGGCAAAATCTCTAAAACAACCTGATCCAAACACCATGAATGATCAAGCATTGAGAAACTTTTTACACCAAAGAGGTGTACCCTCACGAAGTTATTCTAAGATGAAACGTGAAACTTTGATAAAAAGGGTGACTGAGTTCGTGGTTACTGATGAAAAAGCCGGAAAAGAAACAAATTTAGACTTATCTGAACAACCTGTTATCAGCAGAATAGCTTCATCAAGTCCAAAATTAAAAACACCCAAGTCACTTGTTCCACAATCACTATCTTCAAAGCAAGCAAAATCTTCATTTTCAAAACCATCAGTAGCAAGTCAATCTTTTCAATCCTCCCAAAACACAATAAATATGGGAATGACGTATGAGGACACTCTATGAAGAAATGATAAGGAACTAACTGGCCAAAGAGGAAAAATCATGGGATGGAAGTATGAGTTTTTTGGAAAGCCTATCTAGTAAAAAGAGATACTGGTGATGTTCAATATTTCTCAACTCATGCAACCATCTTTGGTTTAAGTAGCAAAATTTGAATCTGAGCTGAAAGGATAGTAAATAAGTACACACTACCAGATGGTAAACTGAACAGGGATGAAATTTACAAAGAAATGAGAAAATTTGACAAAAAGTGGGACGAAAAGAATTACAAATAAAAGGTATAGAACAAACCAGAAAGAGAGTGTTTGGAAATATGCAAATTTATCCAATTACTGGTTGGTTTTATGTTGAGAATTCTTGGGAGCTGGTTATTCTTAGAAGACATCCCGTTCTTAATGCAACTGACATCAGATTGTATGCCTACACGACTTCTTGAAAGTTCATATCTCATATTTCTTGATAATATTGAAATAGAAAAGCCAAAAACTACATTTGGACAACTCAATTTGAAACAATTTTGTGGATTAATAAGAAGATTGAGAAAAGATATTGAAGATTTATCAGTTCAAATTGGTTTAAAGAAAAATAAAGAGAAAGTGGTCACTTTGAAGAACATTCAGAGAATGCAGATTAATGATGATGGAAATCTGATGGGGGAATGTGATGAAAGGATTTATTTGTTTACTTGCAAAGAAGCCTTTTCAAACATGGATTATGGCACTTTATCAAGTTTAAATTCAATGCCAATCTATTATACAAGAGTAGATCATCAAGCACCTATGAATCAATTTGCAGGAATTATCCATCATTTGATGTTCACATACAAATTGGATCATGTCAAAGAAGAGGAGGATGCTTGATAAGTGAATAAAGTAGATAGTGGTGACAAGTGGTGATTCTGTTCGGAGTGCTGATAAAGGTTTTTGTATATATGTTGTTTCAGAAATTTTGAAAGGTACTCAGGGATCATAGTGGTTAAATGTAGGAAGCATCATCTCAGGAGGAGATTGTTAGGTTTCCTCTATGAGACGTTGACTAGCTGTAACACCCAGCTTTTAGATAGGCTAGGATATATTTGATTTCCATTTACTTGTACTTGATGATAATATGATATAAATTTCTTTATCATATTCTAATTTATATTTAGAATCTTTTGAGCGTATGCGAGATTTTGATTTGAGCGACGGTTAGAAAGTTCACGTAAAACGATGAAGCGTTCGATATGCCCTAAATCTCAACACCTCCTTACGAGGTGAAACCAATGGGGTTAGATAGGAAATGGAAAATCATGAACGTAGGCGAAAACCGCGCACGAAACGGAGTCTGAGCTTCGGAGCCATGTGTCACCGCGTGACAGTCTCGGGAGCCACGTGGCAACACTAGATCCTGCGTGGTACTCACTGGGCCACGTGTCAAGTTCCAAGCCAATGACTCAGCGACACGTGGCAGCCTCGTAGAGGCCCGCACAATCTGACACCTACGCGCGTCGCGCGGCTTGGTCACCAACACTGGCCCCGTGGTGCGTAGATCCCTCAGGTCGGCAAACCACTCGATTAAGTAAACCTACACGCATCGCGCACCTCCCTTTCCAAAACCCGCACGTTCCGCGTAGAAAACTAAGACATGCCTATAAATAGAGGTCGACGAGCAGATCCTGAGTGCACACTTTGTTCGAATTCAATACACACATATAAGCTCTGCTTCTCGGGTTATAATCCTTGCGGAGATTCGGCGCACGCTTGATCGATCGTTTATCGCACGTCTTGCGGAGGTTACGCTCGCGGAGACGGTTACACTCACTATCTGTTCTTCTCGGTAGTTGTTGTTACGCTAGTCTAAGGTGAGTTCTATGAGCCCTCTTTTAGATGTTTTAATATGTTTTGGGCTGGTATACATGCTTGTTATTAAATGGTTTTAAGATAATGGTATGACTATAATGAAGAAATAGTTATAATTTGGTATGACCTTATAATGATGAAATAGTATAATTTGGCAGGAATGGCATACTTGGAAGCTGGCTGCGAGAATTGAAGACGGCCATAGAATAAAGATACATAATGTAATGTTTTGTTTAGCCATCGGCTATGTACTCAGGTTTACTTATCAATAGAAAAGTTTTAATTTCCGCTGCATTTTGAGTAATCTTTGATTAACTATTGTGCTCATGAGTAAATTCGATGACGTGGCGTGTCTCGGGAGACGGGCGTCACAAGTTGGTATTAGAGCCTTGGTTTAAGAGATTTAGGTACTCAAGCAGTAACTAAACTTAAACTAGGACTCTCGGATAGGATAAGAATGCCAGTCAAAGCAGCCAGATGCCAGCCACAAGAAATGCAGTAACCATGGGACAACTGATACTTAAGACACATGAGTAAAGATAAATTATCAATTGCAATTAACAACTGCAATTGCGAATTGGTCCTTGCAAATAATGCTTAAGTTTTATTTATCTTATGTGAGAATGCAATAGGTAAAGATTATAGACCTTTAGATTAATAGGAAAGGAATTGGAACATTTAATATAAACATATTGGGGAATAAGTTGGAACGTGATGTAATGGTAAATGACTAATTGCATTCTAGACCCTGTATTTAATTATTTATTATCCATCATTGTCCCATTATGAACCAGATATGTGATTATTAAATTATTTCAAAACCTTAATTGTAGAATGGTCGGTAGAAGACAAGGAAGTGGTAGGAGTACCACTAGGGGTGCAAGACCGCCACCAGTCGGAAGACGTAGTACTCGTGCACACCCAAACACCGAAGAAGAAGTGCACATTAATACTAATGTCAATGGTCGTGAAAATAATGAAAGCCACAATCGACAAACCGAAATGGAAGAAAATTTTGCACGAATGCTACAGGCAGCCATTCCAGCAATTGCTGCAGAGATTCGGCGGCAAGAGAAGGAGGGTAACGGTGAACCATCTGGTACCGGAACCCATATTGATATAAATGTTGGCACAACGATAGATGAAAATGCCGGCCATGGAGTCTTTCCAATATCAGCTACGAGAGCTGAACTAGGGAAGAAGGGATGTGACTATAAAACATTTAAAAGTTGGGATCCAAAACCATTTGATGGCAAACAAGATGCGGCAGCAACACATCGATGGCTTCCAGCGATGGAGTCGGTGATCAAAATCAGCGAATGCCATGAAAGTCAAAAGGTGAAGTTTGCATCTCACTCACTGATCTCAGAAGCTTTATTCTGGTGGGATTCAATTCAACAAGCTCTGGGAGATTCCGTAATTGATGCATTAACTTGGGAATCATTCAAGAGAATGGTAATGACACGCTTTTGCCCTAAGTATGCAATAGACAAAGTCGCAAGAGAATTTATAAACTTAGAAGTTGATAATATGACACATGGAGAATATACCACAAGATACAACTATTATATACTCCGACTTTGATATATGAAGAATAGTGTTTCAGGCACATGATAGGAGAAACCTTTCAGTATCATCATTATTGAAAGATGTAGTCCGAGGAATCAAGATACTGATGGAAACAATGAAGTTAAAAGAGGATGTCCATATGCGAAAGTAAAAGTTGTACAAGCACCAGCACTTGTATGATGTTTCTCATAGTTATTGAATAATTCTAGCCATACAAGTTGCTGAAATCTGGTTTGAATTTCGACACTCTTTTAAATTTGTGTTTTACGATCTGACACAGTAAAGCTAGTGGGGCCTTCCATTCTTAAATCCTAAAATTTCTTAACCAATAAATTTGCTCACAGAAGGAATGAACAAATTTAGGGGGAGAAATATCAAAGAAATTAAGGCTTTAGCAATAGGGAAATGATAAAAGTTTCATGACACGAAACCTGGTCAATACATGCAAAATGCATAATCTGAAAAGATGTTGACTCTAGGTACGATATGCCAATAGGCTCACTTAACCAAATACTTAATAAGAAAGTGAAAAACTTAAAAGAAATATATGTTTTAATGGGAAACATATCTGAGGTTAATGATAAAATGCTTAAAAGGATTAAAATCAGATGTTATCATAATGGGTTTTTGACTTGAAAATGGTTTTGTTAAAATATGAAAAACACCATCTCAGTCTTAAAATCTTGTATACTTGGTAAATTTTATCTGAAATAGCACATCTAATGGATGGCGGTCGCAAATAATCACCACTCCACTGTTTGAGCTGAGCATTCAGTTTGAAATAAATCTATTGTTATTTTATAAAAGAAAAATAAGAAAAATGGATTAGCTTATGTGTCGTACTATTCGGTTAACCACCAGATTGAGACACCTCTGAGTAAAGTTCTATGAAAAGAAAAAGAAAAATAATAAGTGCGAAATGCTCATAACTTCATTCATTCCATCTAAGCAATCAGTGAAAATTGTCTAAATATATTTGATTTCCTGTGGTGAGATGGTATCTTTTTAAATTTTAACAAAACTGGATTAGATGATATTCCTAATTTGGTGAACTATGAACTTAGTCTATCAGGCATAATAGGTATGTTTATTAACTTTGGGTTGTCGGTCACAACTGAGACATATCTAATGAGCTAAAATGAAATATTCACTGAACAATTAAGTAAAAAGGTTTTAAGTTTTGAGTTTAAGGTGGTTAGATATTGGTAATCGTCTAGATCTATGTTAGTAAGAGTATGCATGAAACTAGTCTTTGATCAATCCAGGAAAAGATTTGATCCCTAAAATGCTAATGTAAGAAGAATTTTGAGTGAAAAACGGGATAAACATCACATGGATGATTTTTCGGAGAGTCATCAACGGTTTAAAAGATAAAAACAACCTTTAACCACTCAAATTACATAAGAAAATTACTCTTTCAAAACCCTAAAACCCGCCCATTCAAAAGAGATCATCGGCTTAATCGTGCTTGTTATCTTGAAATTTCTGTGTTTTGATTGTTTCAATTTCTACATTGCTCTTTCGTCATCATTTTTCACGTTGCTAATCGTCATTCAAAGGTACTTGTAGGTAGAAGCAGTCGCCAGTTAGAGAAATCAAGTTCAAAGAGATTTCCGAAAATTTTGATTAGAAAGTTGAAATTGACTGTTGAAACTCTAACTTGTGATTGAAACATGTTCTCTAATTTCACAAAACCAATAAGGAGAACGTTTGTTCATGGTGTTCAGATTCAAAATCTAAGTTTGGAATCGCTCTCGAGTTCTAAGGAAGAAAATGAATTGTTCTCGGATGCATAATCCGAGAACTTGGTCCGTTCTCGAGAAGATTATCTTGAAATCGCCAACTCGAGAATGTTTGTAAAACTCGAAGACTCCAAGTTGTTCTCGAGTTTTTCTCAAGTTGTAATCACGACAAGAATCAGAATTAAAAGTTGAAAATAAACAAAGAAAAATGCATACCAAGTTAATTTCAGTCAAAATTTCATTGGTCTAACTTAATTTGTTTGTTGTGTTGTATTTCAGATGGCTGATAAATCACAAATTATTTGGAAAGACGGTCACAATCAAGCTCTGCTGATGGCAGCTCCACCAGAAGGTCAAGAAATGCTTGCTTCATCTATTAGAGGATTTCAAACATGCAGTATTTACCATGCTTTGTGGATGAATCCGACTATTCATGAGAATTTGATAGAGGAGTTCTGGTTTAATGCAAACTTCATCAAAGAAGGAGACAATGGAAGAGGAATAATCACATCTAAAGTTCAGCGCTTGAATGTGGTTATTTCAGAGAATCTGATTAGAGAAGTCTTAGGTTTTTCTGACAAATCTACTGATCCAATTGTCTTTCAGAAGGATGCAATTGCACGAGTGTTAATGGATATGGGATATGAAGGTGCTTACCCATCACTACTGAAGAAGCTACTGCATCCGTACCGGAGATACATAGCTCATGTGTTTTTAGTTTGCATGAGTGGTAACATAGGAACATTTGATGTGTTGAATAGAGATCAATCATCTGCATTTATTGCATTGGTCATGAGGTGGGATTTTAATTTCTCAAGATTTATTCTAAACGAAATGATGGGCAACTCGAAAGAAAGCAAACCAGGTAAGTTCATGATGTATCCACGATTTCTACAAATGATCTTTGATGATAAGTTTCCAGGAGCACAAAGAGGAGTAGTGATTCGAGATGTGAAGTTAGTAAACGAATTGACCTTTCCTTTAATGATGCAAAATAGGGAAGGAAAACACATTTATCGAGGTTTTAACCCACTTCAGAAATTTGGAGCTTTTGCTAAAATCGTAGATGCTGCTGCTAATGAGTCTGTTGTTCCAACAGCAGTTGTTGAAGAAGAACACAATGCTCAGGGTACTGCCTCATCAAGTAAAGCACAAGTTGTTGAAGAAGAAGAATTTGTTTTTGACATTGAGAAAGAAGCTTAAGGGCAAGTGACCCAGCAACAAACTTTGTTGACTATTGATAATGTTGCTGCATTACTTAAAAAGGTTCAAAGTTCTGATGAAAATTCACTTCCAGAAATCTCTATGTCTGAACCATATGTGGCAGAAGATGCAGATGCTGACTTAGGGCCAAAGAAAAGGAGAAGAAGGGATCCAAGGCCAGGGGTAGTTATTCGTAAGTCAGTTAAAGCATCTGAGCTGGTTACTAAAGAGGGTTTCTTATTGACTACACCAATAGTTACAAAGATAATTCTTACTGAGCATGTTTCTACAAAGTCCACATAACAAGTTACTCAATTTCACAGTTCTAGTGAAGGTTCATTGCTCTCACAACCAAAAATTGAAACAATGCATGAAGAGACTATTTACAGAACAAAATCAGAGGGTACAACTTTGTAAAGATAAGAATGTGTTACCAGAGGACGAACCAATTGACATTGTTGAGTTGCAGAAACGTGTTTTTGAACTGGAACAAGAGGCTATGTCTCATAATATGGCTATAGTTGATCTGAGACAAGAAAAAGAGGTAAAAGACAAGAAAATTCAATCACTTGAAACGGAGTTAGGTAAGTTATCTGCAGTGGTGATTGATATGCAGCAGAAATTACAGGAAACGTTAGGAGATGATTTTATGAGTGATGCCGTGACGACTAATATGTTTGAGGCTGAAACAGTTGATGTTCAAGAATCTTTTATTGAACGTAGCATTTATCGAAATGAGATGACCAAGAAGTATTTTGCTGGTGGTACTGGATTCTTAGTTCGTGGGGCAAAAGAAAGAGAGTTGATGATTGTGAAGAATAGAATTATTCATGATGCATCGGATATAAACATATTTTGTCCTACCAGATTTGCAGTTGATGTAGATGATAATAAGTTTAACTATGAAGGTGATCGTTTAGGTATTTTGTGTTGGGGCTTTGACAAAATTAAGAACTTATGGTGGATCAGAAGAGCAAAGTCAAAAAGATTGGAATACTATGATGATCAAGCAGATTTCAAATCATTCACTACTGTGGATCTGTCAGAACTTGCAAGAAAGCCATTTTTAAATCCAACCAACAATCGGAAAGGGCAAATGTGGTTTGACTCATTGCAAAAGGATGTTAAATCTGGTTTTGTGGATATGCAACTTGCAATATCAAGAACTGTCAAGAATACCACAAATTCATTAGGAAATCCAATTGACATGCCTCTAATTGAAATTAAATGGCCACCTACGAAGAAAGTGAAGAAAGTTCCTGTTTTGGTCAAAAATTAACAAGTGTCAATTTTAGCTATTCCAAATTAGTTAAGTGAGGAAAAGTGTTTATCAAAATATGAAATGTG
>WOUH02009017.1:0-17208 GCA_009936405.2 Stevia rebaudiana
TTTGTTGTAACTTGACCTTTTATGATATAAATAAATACAGTCTTCCGCTATTTATCTCTGTTTGCCATGTGTTCTTGTGTAAATCCAAATGTGACGGGATCTTGGGAATTAGGGTGTCACATGTGAAAACCCTAAGAATTGCAAATAATCAGCTGAATTCTTTGTTTGATGGAATCAAACGGATGGATTTTACTGAAAATGATCCTTGATCATGCATTTGATGCAAAATTCAAGAAACATCCATCAAATTTGCAAGAAATGAGAAGAATTAGACTTTTTGAATGAAGAACACAAAGAATCTTGATAAGAATCATGTAGAATCAGCTCCATAAGCTCTGATTCCACTGTTAGGATCGTGGATTCGCAATGTGTTACGATAATAATCCGCATGAAATTCGTAAACTATCAATGCTTATCAAGAAACGGGTAAATATCAATCACTTCTCATTGATCATCACAAGTCAGAGCATATAATGTGTTTAATAATAAGAATATCAAAACTAATGAGATTACATTGTAAAACTCTATATATAGACTAGTTCATTCGCAAGACAGTTAATGAGTATGAATTCATACTCATAAAGATGTTATGCGAATGAACTCATTCACAAGACTGTTAATGAGTATGAATTCATACTCGTAAACTGTTAATGAGTATGAACTCATACACATAACATCCATTCTTACGAATGAAACTTTCTAAACACAAGTCCAAAACAAAGTTACAACCAAAATATAAAAAAATACAAACCAAAATATCACAGAACTAACAAGTTTTCAATACAACTAAAAAGTATGACTCAACAGACTCGAACCTGGTTTCGATCCGTGGTCCATTTTTCTGCCCGAGCCCCGTTTTTTGGCCCGAGACTCTTTTTTGCCCGAAACGCTTTTTATGGCTCAGAACCCGTTTTCGGACCGGAATCTGTTTTTTGTCCTAAAACTTGTTTCTCAACCCATAACTCGATTTTCGACTCGAAACTAGTTTTCGAACTAAAAACCGAACTTCAAATTCGATTCCCAATCTGGAATCCGATTGATATTCTGATTCTCGATCCGGAATCCGATTGACGTTTCGATTCCCGATCAGAAATCTAATTAACGTTCTGATTCCCAATCCGTAATCCAATTGACTTTTCGATTCCCGATTTGGAGTCCGATTGACGTTCCGATTCTCGGTCCAGAATCCGGTTTACGTTTTGATTCCCGATCTGGAATCTGATTCACATTCTGGTTTCCAATAAAGAACCCGATAAACATCACATTTCCGATTCGGAAATCAATCAACATTCCAAATCCGATTCGAAAATCGATCAACATCCCAACTCCGATTCAAAGTCTGATTAACAACAGTTTTCATACAAACAAAGTATGACACAACATCAATTAGTTACAAACGTGATATTTTGAAAACCTGATCGATTCATAACAAATATACAAAAACATCAAACACCACAAATAGTCGGGAATCAATTTGATAACCCGACTAACAGCAACAATTACATAGTTAGTCGAAAAACCATCTGATAAACTAAATCATTTACAATTGCTTAACAGGATCCGATTGATTTCTGTTAAATATCAGTTCAACAACAACATCGTTCAATTGATTAACATGATTATGTTGATTTCTGTTAAGCATTAGTTCAACAACAACAACAAAAACAAGTATAAGTGAGCACAACAACAACAACAAGTAGTTTTTGTAACCCATTTTCAATGTTTTAGTTTACAGAACTCGGGGAACTACAAAAACAACAATACAACATATATTCAGTTCAAGTATTATATGTGTGATAGCCTAGATTATGAGGTATACGAGATTTATTAGAACATGTTTGGTATTCCTAAGTCCTCCTTCCAAGACTATAACCAGTAAACCCATGTTCGGGCCAAATGTGTGAACATAGATAGTAATATCAAGCTTGACAACCCCAGTCGTTGGGAGGATCGCGTCTCCCCTATGGAGGATGTCGTTACCATTTTCAACAACAGCTTAATGTGATAGCTATTAATGTTCTGGCGCAACAATATTGAAAGTCTCACCCCCTCTCAATGATATCACCACCAAGCTTCCACGTCCATCACAGTCAGTTGAAACATTCGAGAAACTAGTGAAATCATCAGGTGACGAGAGGTAGTGGATTGACACATTATTTTATAAAATTTCTACTTTTTATGAACAATGTATGCTTAAGTATATACCCACCATAAAAAAATAAATTTCATATGTTTTAAAAATTTTAATTGTTTAATCACACATGTTTATATAATATAACATTCACATTTCTATAAGTTACACATGTTTACATTATGTAGATTACATACGCAATCAAAATCTGTTCATGCTTTTTTTACTTAAATTTCACACTAAACGAATAAATATCGTACTCCTATCATTTGCTTTATAAACCACAAAAATATATGTGTGCTAATTAATAGTTCTCGTATGTCTGAAAATAGTTCTTGTTAGCTATGTTTAAGCTGGCCACCAAACTTCTTAGAGACACAATTTTAGTTCTTACAATATTGATCCCTTGTATAAATAGATTTTGAATTATATGTTGGGGAAAGTGAATATGGGGTTGTTATCAACCTTCCGTTAAACATTCATAATTTTGCATATGACATTATTTTTTTTATAAAAAATGCACCATAAAAACGAACGTATTTTTCTCTCTAATTTGTGTACCATAATGATATACTTTTTTTTAAACTTAAGTAAATCTAGTACAAAAGAATATAGTATAAAAGAATATAGTACAAAATAATATAGTAAAAAAGAATATAATACAAAATAATCTAGTACAATTTTTTTTTAAGACGACAAAGGAAAAATATATAATATAGTACATGTATATCTAGTTGTTTTGATAATACAACACATGTATAGTATTTGTTTTGAGAATACAATACATGTATAGTAGTTGTTTTGAGAATACAATACATGTACATCTAGTTGTTTTGAGAATACAGTACATGTATATCTAGTTGTTTTGAGAATACAGTACATGTATATCTAGTTATTTTAAGAATACATATATCTAGTTGTTTTAAGAACACAGTACATGTGTATATTTAGTTGTTTTGAGAATACAGTAGATGTATATCTTTTTTTTTTTTGATATAACAGTACATGTATATCTAGTTGGTTTGACAATACATTACATGTATATCTTGTTGTTTTGATAATCCAGACATGTATATCTAGTTATTTTGAAAATATAATACATGTATGTCTAGTAGGGGTGAGCAGTTTGCGGTTTCGAACCGTTAGGAGCTGAGGAACCGAACCGCTAGTGTGGAACCAAACCGAATCCGCGAGTTACAGTTTGGTTCCGGTTCTAGAATATGACGATTTTTGGTTCCGGTTCTTTTATTGGGTATTTTGAAAGAACCGTTAGGAACCGTTAATTTAGCCCGATACTAATTAATAATTATAGATAGTAAGCGGGTCACCCTAAAGAATGCCCAAATCCATATAAACAAAATAAGTCAACCGTCCCAGTGGTTTGTATGGTTTTGGTTGAATTTGAATGAATTTCGGATGAAATTTGGTTCAAGTTTTGGTGAATTTTTAGGGAGTCTTAGTTGAATTGTGTTTGAACTTTGTTGAATCTTAGTTGAATTTTGTTATTGGAACATGTGTGAGTCGGGTCAAAATCGGTTAAATTTTTTTTGTTGCGTGTTGTTAAAACAAGTTTGCTACCGGTTTTGTTGGAACCGTCTAAGAACCGACGGACAATAAGCGTTTTCGAACCAAATCGTTAACTTATATAATGGTTCGGTTTTGGTTCTCCGAGTTGATAGATTTCGGTTTCGGTTCAGTTCCGGATCGGTTTGGTCCTAACGGTTTGGAACCTTTGCACACCCCTAATATTTAGTTTTTTGTACTAGATCACGGTACTAGATTTTTTTAATTTTAAAAAAAGTATATTACTATGGTATTTAAATTAAAGAGAAAAAAAAATGTTTGTTTTTATGGTGCAATTTATATAAAAAAAATAATCTCGATGAAAAAGTTATTAACGTTTAAAGGAAGTGAGAGAAAGTTCAAAAAATTTAACAAATAAATTTTTACATGAATGTCATTTCCTTCTTTTTTTTACGATTATCAAAAATTTGTTCCTAATGTTTTTAAGCACGATCTTCTTCTTATTTGATCGTTCCTATATATATATATATATAGGATTGAGATCGAATGAAAACCAATAAAATTAATGAAAACCATGAAAACCACTATAAACCATGTTTTACATGTATGTAACTTGTATATTACATGTATGTGTATCGTATTATTTACATATATGTATGTACGTAGTGATAGTAGTTTTATTGGTTTTCACTAAACATTGGTTTTCAAAAGAACCCTCCCCTGTATATATCTTTACTACTTTAATATGGAGATAAGAGAGAGATTGTGAAAAGTCTTTAAATTAAGACATGTACACAAAGTTATCCATAATGTACAAGCTCTAAAGCAAGCTTTGAATCAGAACAATCAAATATCGGCACTTCTCTCCCGTGAGGTAGTTCAAAATTCAAATTTTCATCACACAAAAAACCCTAGGTGCTCTCTCCCGCTCCCTAGGATCTCTTTCGAACGCCCAGGCGAAAAAAGATTTCTATCGCCGCTAACCTCTTCAGAGCTTTCCTTACAAACTCATAGCTCGGATTCAAGTAAGGAAATTCTTACTTTCCTTCAACTAAAGTTGTCTCCTACTTATTTTTTGTGGTTCTTGCTTTCATGGGTAATTGATTCTTTGTTTTACCCGATATTTCGTTTTTAGGGTTGAATTGCAGAGTTTTCTGAGTTGGGTTTTCAAGTGTAGATTTGCTCGACGGTTGGGATCCAGATTGGATACATGGAGTCGCTTTTGAAGGTAAGATTTTAATATGCGAGTTTTTAGTGAGGTTCAGCGTTGTGTTTTCTTTTCTTTTTTGAAATGGTAATACATCAAACTTTTATATGATTTGCTAAAATTTAAAGATATTTGATGTTGCGTCTACTATAAGGTCAATTTTCGTGTTGTTTAGGCTTATGTTAAGTATGACCTTGAGTAATCCAGGGTTTATGGTGGTATTGGACATGAAAGATCAGTTTCGCCAAGGAAGGTATGTCTCAAGAACACATGTTTGACCAAATGAATGGTTAAGGACTGTTATGAGTATCCTCAATTCAAAATGACCTTAATCTTGTTGGTGAAAAATATATTTCGTTTTTATATTCACAAAAGATTATTCGAATTGTGTATAACTCCCAATTACCATCATATATTTGTGCAGAAAATGTTTAAATTCTGAATAATTAAAGAAGGAATGAAGGATTCAAGTCAAGAATGCAAAGGAACATCCATTTATTATGAAACCTATACTAAAAAAGGCGCTCTACTTTATCGAGACCTGTTTGTGTCTGTTTTTGGATGGTTTCTGCTTTTAGCTGATCTCTAATTGAATTGATTGTGTTCATATAAAACGTTTTGAGTTCTTGGATGGTTTCTATCTGAGTTTTCTTTGAATTTATACAAACTGATTTATATGATTTTAATGAACACTTCTTAGTTACTATGATTTATACAAATTTATTTTATTGATATAAGTTTTGATTTAATTGCTAATTGATTTATATAATTTTAATGAAAACTTCTTAGTTACTCAGGGTTTTGCCCTCTTTTTTACTCAGGGATTTGAATCTTCGATTAGTTGACTTTTGCCCTGTCATTAGTCGGTCAGATTTACTTCTTCAAGGCTTTGCCACAATTTTCATGGTAAGGCAGCTTACTCAGGTTATGGTTTTGTCAAGTTAATCTTTAATAATTTAGCTTAAAATATTGAAATTATGTCTGATCATTATGGTTTTGTCAAGTTAATCTTCAATAATTTAGCTTAAAATATTGAAATTATGTCTGATCATTCTATTTTCGTCTAATTGATCAAGTTAACCTATTACTAATTGATCAGGTTATCGTAAGCTTCCATTATTATCGATCAAGTTAACCTATTACTAATTTGGAGCAAGTTTCATCTTAATTTTAATCTAGGTTGTGTGCTTTACCCACGAGCTGTATTTGGCCCACTGTATTGTGATGTCTGATTTTGTTGGACCAGTAAGTTGTAAAAGATATTTAAATTTTTTTTTTCTTGCAGCTAGGTAATAAAGCTATAAGGTGCCTCGACAAATTCAAATAAGGCTGCTATAGTTATAGCACCACCATTTCGTTGATGCGAGATTAGGTATTTTCGCTTTTGTCGTTTATTTAATCGTATTTTAATGAATTAGCTAATTTAGTACATGTGTTTGTTCCGTAAGTTATGGCTTTGAAACATATAAGTAATAAGGCTGAGCCTCTTTCTACTTCTTTAGACTAACTATGTTTCTTTTTCATCCAAAGTGACAAGATTAATATGCTAATAGAAAGCTTTCATCTAAACGTATTCATTGTATTTGTGTTTGAAAATTTATTGAAATAATATCTTTTCTATAAACATTGTTGTGGCTCTAATATGCTTAAAAACATGTTACATAGACCAAATTGTGATCAAGGAATCAAGGATATATGTAACTGATTTTACACTTTAGGAATCAAGGTTATTGGTAGGTTAAGTTATTACATCAGTTTCTCTTTACCACGTAAAACTCAGTTTATTTCTATTAAACTCAGTTTCTTTTTTATAAAATAAGTAAATTTTTATTAAACTCTGCTAATTATAAACATGGACTGTTAATTTTTATTAAACTCTGCTAATTACAAAAATCGCTAACTTTTTATTAAGCTCTGCTATTATAAATGGGTATTTTGGTGTTTTTAAATAAAAACTCAAAATCAGTTTATTTTTATTAAACTCAGTTTCTTTTTACAAAAATCAGTAAATTTTACTAATGAATTTTATATACGATTCATAACATCTGCTGTTTTTTAGGCTTTTTTTTATACCAGAGCCTCCTCAAATCAAGAATTATGGATTCTTTGAAGATAAACTGCTGTTTTTTATACCAGGTTTAATCTGGTCACCAACAAGTGGCAATGAACAAGCAATAGAGGTTAAATTGGTCTTCTGAGAATGTAGGTGATAAATGAATTCAATTCTTTTGTGTCATCAATTATTATTATTATTCAGTTCCTTTCTGTAATCAGTTTTTTTATTTTTTTTTTTATATTTTTTTTATTTAGTTGTAATCAATGATGTTTTGCTTTGAGCTAAGTTGATGCACTTTGGAATTGTTATTAGATTATAGTTGATCAATTGCAACTTATAGTAATACTGAATTATGTTTTGGAGCTTTCGGATTTAGTTTTTTGACACTCAAATGCCTGTAGTTTATTAGAATTGAATTGTTGGTCTATTTTTACTAATTAAGTAGGAGAATGTTTGTTAAGTTGGAGAATAAGTCTTTTTGTACGTTGGATATTAGCCTATTTAAAGGTGTGCTTTTATATGAAATAAGTGATAGCTTCCTTTTGCATTCTACGTGAGTTTCTTTGTATTTAATTACTGTGTGTTTCGACAGGGTGTTCAGGAAGACTCAAACATATAATGCCAATGGATGTACATTGGTAAATTGCTTGGTATAGCAACAAAGGAGATACCAACCTTATTCTAGGGAAAAATCATAGGTTCAAAGAGGATTTCAGGACATTGTAAAAATTCACGTACATTTGACACTTGTGAGCTTTTTAGTTATCAAAGTTGAGTGTGGTTATTATACTGGTGCTTCAATTTCTCAAACATGCTTACATGTTTCATGAAATTTAGGAATAAGATTTTGTTTATTCTTTGTAGGAACTATATACCTTGTTTTGTAGTGTTACCAAATACAGTCTTACTTAGAAAATGATTGTTTAAAATAAATCCAGTTTTGGCATAATAGTGTTGATATTAGAATCAAAGCAAAACCATTTGTTAAACAGTGACCAAACTCGAATTGAAAGTTGTACATATCAGTTTATAGACATTCTGAACTAACATATGCAATATATAGTATATCACACAAAAAAATGATAGACGAGCAAAGAGGCGTTTGCGTTGTAATTGTCATCGCCGCCGCATCACGTGGGTATCCTACTAGTTACCTTTTAATACATATTGGATGAGTCCCATGGGTTTTAAGATTTTAAGAGCTTTACAACTCTTTATGCATGTTGTACAAGTCATTGAAGCTTAAAGGTTATCCATATGAGACTCCCCCATCTGATAAGATCCGGTTTCATGTCTATGAAACATAAATACTTTAGACAGATAACATTCTCACACCCTGTTGAAGGGTGTATCCTGGATTTTAAAAAGCGCGCCTAGGCGCGAGGCGACCTGAGGCGCAAGGTTCCTCTCCTTATGTTGCCTGAGGCGCACCTTGTCCATAAAGCGCGCATTAGGCGCATTTTTTTTGGCAAAAAAACCTGCTGAGGCGTGCATCTCTTGTTTAGGGGCATTTTTTATGCTTCAAACAGTTGTATATGTAGCTAAAAAGGTTGTACACGTAGCTAATTTATACATTAAATCATATATTAACCTTAATTATAGCTAAAATATGTGTAGGGAATGATAAAAACCTATTAGATGTATAAAATAAATTATATAAACATCGTGCGCTTTGCGTACAAAAAGCCCGCCGCTTTTGCGCTTCGCGCTTCGGTTTTAGACCCCGACACTTTTATGTGCTTCCCGCTTTTTAAAACCAAGATTATACTGCATATATGTAGTATTAAAATTTTATAAAATTATCATCATACTGCATGTATGTAGAATTAAAATTATGACGCAAAAATTTTTCCTCTTTAATATGGCTTCATTATACTCGTTTGAAAGAGCAGAAAATTTGTTATTTAATGGGGCAATTCATTTAAAAAAAAAACGTATGAAGAAATAGAAAATGTCTGAAATTTATTAAGTTGTGTTTTCTGTTTCTTGCACGAAGGAGTGGTTTTCTTATGAACCTTCCCCTTTATTTGCAAGGTTCCAATTGTTTATACTTAAATCTTGTTTGCATATAAAGCTTTAAATTTCTTTTGTGTAATACCATCTTGGTATCAGCTAGCTAGATACACTAGGTCATGATTTGGTGGGTGTGAGTCTTTATATGGGGTGGAAATTTTTTAAGGCCATTTGAATATCCATATATAATTTTTTTTTTCTTTTCTATCGAGTCAGTTTGAGTCGGATCGGGTCAGGTCACATTAAAAAGGCAATCAAACTAAATTTCATATACAAAAGCATAATGAACTAGTGGTGTACTTGGTTTAACTTATAAAAAATAAATAATGAACTTGTGTAATATAATATTAAAATTTATAACAAACTTAAGCTTAACTTAAATTGAGTTTACATTATTAGTTAGGTCTTTTTAACTTAGGATTTATAAGTAACATTTTAAATTGGGGACGGGTTGCAAAATTTTTTGTGGGACGATCAAGATTTTAACATATATATACCAATAATTATTATTTTCTTCAAGAATGGCAGGTGCCTCTAACCCAATACATAGGTACGAATGGCTGTGACACATTCTCTTGGGTTCAGTTAGTTTTAATAAGTCATATAAGATGTAGTTGTATTACAAGGTTATGAAAAATAACAAGCTACTTTAACTTTCTATGTATGTCAAGCTAATGACGAAGACAATGAAAGTTTTTCATTAACTAACGATACCAAAGTTTGGTTGATCAGGAGCGAAAACAAGAATTATAATTTTAAGTGTTTAAATTCGTATGTCACAACAATGGCCTAATAATTTCGAAGAATAAGCAGGTTAGGCTATGGTACATGGGTCAAAATATAGTTATCCTTGAATTCTATATACTGTTCAATCGTTACGTACACATGTGTTTATTTATCATGCCGGTTCATATATGGGTCAATGTAAACATATTTATAGAATGTACTTTGTTACTAGGCTAATATCCCGTGTCATTACATAAGTTGAATCAAAAGATATTAAACAATTTATCAAGATGTAACTAGCTCATTTGGTAGATGCTTTTGATCGGTGCATTTTATGTACGCTCTATTAGATATTATTTATGATATATTTGCACCGATATGTGTACTAAAATAGATCTATTGAAGGGTTTTATACTTTGTAGGTTATAAGATGAAAACGAACTAAAATGATAAAAATCAATTAAAAACAAACTAAAAGAGAAAGAACTGAAGCAAAATTAATTCAAGTTTAAATGATTGAGTTATTGTTTGATATTTTATTTGAAAATGACAAAGAGGAGTCTCAGGTTGATTTGGCGATTCGAACATAAATATGATTACATCTGCTTTAAAAGTGAAAATGATATTTCTTTGACGTTACTTAGTTAATGTAACAGGTAACATTAGATGGGCTTGAAGTGTGGCTTCAACTTAGAAGTAAACAAATTCATTTGAATGGAATTACGTGGAAACCAATCAAAACATAATTGATGAAGGTGGGCTTTTGTTCAGTTAGCGGGATTGGGCTTCAAATCATTAAAATGCAATGAATTATAATATGGGCTAAATTAAATTATAAACTCAAACACGAAAGCAACCCATGAGACCCAAAATGTCATGAAGCCCACGTGAAGAAGAAAGGATTCAATTCGTAGATGAGGTTAAAAGAGAAATCATTTGACGGCTGTGAAAAGGAGGCACGAATACGAAAGCAGCCTTTGCTGCGTTGACCAAGAAGAGAGAAGAAGAAGATGACCGGCTAATCTTTTGGTGATCTTCTTCGGCTGTATGGTTTTTATTATAATCATTTATTTTCTGTTTTAATTAGATTATTGGGATTAAATCTGTAACCCGTTATACAATAGATTTAATTGTGGTTTTTCGTTTAAAATATTTGATCTTATTGTTCGCATTAGATTAAATTGGTCTGTGGTAGAATAGGACTCGTTAAGTTCCGTTCTTCATTGATCACTTGATTAATCATACACGTATCAACCCTTAATGGATTCCCACTAGTTAAATGGTTATAATTGTGAGCAAACAGCCTAAAACCCGAAGTAATCACTCTTTTCTCATAATTGTTTAAAATCAAATCTTCGATCATTTTTCTTTGTCAAATTCAATCTTTAATTTGATCTAGCATATTTAATAAACTGAAACTTATAACACTAACCACATGCTCATCGTGGATACGATACCTGACTTACCCTATCTATAGGTTATATTTAGGTTTTGCATGACCCTACGACATGTCATCAGCTTTGCATCTTTAAGTGACATATGTTCAATTCCTGACAAAAGAGTTTTTAGCTAATATTTGTGTAATTAAAAGTAGCGTGATATTTGGTGTTTAAACAAGCTAGTTTATAGAATCTGTAATAAAATTTTATAAATTATAAGATGCTTTTTATGATAAAATATAATTGAAATTGTGTATAAGTTATTACTTTAAGTAATAAACTAGTAATATCATTTTTAAACTTTCGTATTTTTAAAACTGTTTTTTATATACTTCTTTAAAAAGGAACCTTTTTTAAAGAAAATGTCATTCTTTTTACGAAATTTGGAGCTAGTACACATGTATTAAAGAAATTAAATAAGAATTATCAAAATAGTTCATATTTTTCAAAATATTCACAGTTTTATATAAATTTATATTTTATAAATATTTGCTTTTCAAATGTTTAAAAAAATGTATAAATAATAAAATTAGTATTTATTATTATTATTTGTTAGATAGTATATACATTTAATTAATATGAGAGAGATATAGAAAAACACTAAATAAGAAGGCCTAGAAAGGGGTATTCCTACCTCTTACCCTCAATAAGTTCATCTTGGTAAATAAGATTTTACACTTTACAAGTATGCTCAAATATTCTCAAATAATATAAATGGTGCATGTCGTCACTGCTTTCAAGTAACTTCACTTATTTTTTAATTTCTTTTAATTAAAAACATAATAATTAATCACTAAAAACCGTGCGAATTTAAAAATAAACAATGAAAACTAAAGTAATTTATCCTATACCAAACAAAAACTAAACTATTACTCAAGGTGATCCTTAAGAACATGCATCACTTCGACATATATAAAATTATGTCTTGTCATTCTTAAATATTCAGTTATAGTCTTTCTCATGATTTATGTTTCATTTCATCCAAATTCACGGTTGTCAAGAAAGTTTTGTAAATACCTCCATACAACAATGTTAATTTGCTTTTTAATTCACGTCAATTCGATCTTAGTGTTGAGTAGTACAGCTATTTTGTTGGGCGAGTTCAAGTTCTGATTCAAGATCATGCTAACGCGGTCCTAGAAACTTCTTGTTGGATGGAGGCTTCAGCATGATGTTTGACCACGAGCCATAAACGGCCAAAGCCACCTTCTTTTCAATCGTCCACTCACTAGTACAAATTTGTTTTTTTAAGGCGGTTAAATCCATTTTAACCGCCTTAGAAAATGTCGTCTTAAAAAACGTGTTTTCATATTATGCATTTTATATAGCGGGTGTAAGAACCGCATCAAATAAAGAAATCATTTTTAAGGCGGTTAAATGCTTTCTTTATTTGAGGCGGTTCTTTCACCCGCTATATAAAATGCATAATATGAAAACACGTTTTTTGATGCGACATTTTCTAAGGCGGTTAAAATGGATTTAACCGCCTTAAAAAACAAATTTGTACTAGTGACTGTCTTTGACTTATTTTTTATAAAGAAGATATTGGAGAGATTGTAATATTATGTTTTGAGAGAGTATAAAATATTGCTTTTGTTGGTGTGTAATAATTTTTTTGTAGGTGTTGAATGGTGAAAGACCAAGTTCTTTAAATAGGGAAAAAAATATTTGAACTAGCCAACGGCTACTACACACCACATTTATACCTCAAAAGACTCCTCTCGTTCAAATGGCTAATTCACTGCAGGTATTAGTACTCGTGAACATAACCCACATACCCTACTATTAAGGGTGACGCGGCGGTGTACCTGCCTACCCGCCAACGCTCTAGGCCTCCTTCCTAAGAAATGGATGATTGTATTCATTAATGTCTATGTAACCAATCTCGCGTCCTACAACTGTTGCTAGAAATTTCTTTTCCATACAAATCGTACAATTTCTCCAAGGGAATGCCCAACCTTTTAGAAAGAAAAACTGCTGAAAGAAAGGTCTTATTTGATACAGAAAGACTTTCATGCAGAACTTGGGCTAATCAAAGATGCAAATGAACGACATAGCGTTTATACACATACTTTCTATTATTTGACCTGATTAATTTATTTTGTTACTTGCATAACTATTTGTTACTAGCTTAACATCATTGTGGTTTAACATTAGTAAAATTAAGCAATAGAACTGGCCAATCTAAGTGAAAAATAACAATTAGACGGAGAAGATGTTATGCGCCAGTTCTTATAATAATTATATAATTTAATGAAAGCTAAAAAATACCTGATATATAAGTTATATACATGTAAATGCAAATTGTTTTATTTGAGTGTATGCTGGTAATGTGAATAAGTACACAACTATGTGATAGTCTATCTATGAATCCTTTACAGATACAAATCAATCACTTCGCAGTAAATAAATACGGAAAACTCATGTAAAGAATGTATTATTCTTTTTACCTTTTTTTTCTGTTTAAAAAATTAGACTAATTGTAATCTTATTTTAATTAACTAAGTTGGCTAAATTTCTTATTATATACTATTATAATCATTAGAACATATTGGTTTTGGTGCACAACATTAGATCCATCTTAAATATTAGACTATGTGGTATGTCCGTGGGTGTGGCATTATGCCACCCACCACACCCCCAAAAACGCCCACACACCGTCCCGCCTACAACTTTTGAGGGCGTTATTGATGACGCCGGGAGTGGGGCAACGGCGTGAAGAATTCAAAAATTGGACCGTTGGTTGGTCAAACGACCGTTTGAAGGATTAAAAAAAAATTTACTTTTTTCTTTTATATAAATACCACATTTCACTATTTTAATATCCTCACCTCACCCCAACTCTTTCTCCCTTCTTTATTTTAATAAAACTTTTACAAGATTTTATAAATTTTCTTATCATAATGGATCCCAATCAAAACACTCATACAAACCGAAACCGTAACCAACGTCTGGTTAACCTCAACCTCGTACGAGACCCCTCTTTTTTTCTTCAACGCAAACCAATCAAACCGTAACTTTTACGATCCAAACAACGTTTATCGTCCGCTACCACCGTCTCAACAATATAGTCAACAACCATTTTATACGTTCGGTGATTTCGGTGGTAGCTAACATGGTTTTGGCGACTTTGGGTAAAGTCAACAAGGTTTTGGTGAATTCCAAATCTTTGATGATAGTCAAGAGGAGGCGGTTCCCGACACACAACCCGAACGAAGAGTACGTAAACACAAAAAAAAAAAAAAAAAAAAAAAGCGAGCCTTCGGGTTCGGGTTCAGCTTCGGGTTCTCAACAACCGGCGGGTCGAAACAAACAACAATTATGGACCACCGATGAGGCGTTTACCTTGGCCAAGGTTTGGGTTTACGCCTCCGAAAACTCCATCGTTGGTAAAAATTGCTATTTTTTTAATACTCTACTTAATTTTATTACTTTTATTTTATCGCGTTAAAGTTATTATTTATTTATTTTTAGGCAACAGCCAAAAAGGAACGGAGTTTTGGAAAAAACTACGAGGGAAGTTTTTTAAAACGATGGGTCGTGGTGAATACCGTATGTACGATATGATCACTAGCAAGTGGGGTGACCTTAATCGAAAGGTCCTAAAATTAAACGGTATTTATCAACAAAAACAACAAACCCGACGAGACGGCCAAAGTGATGACATGGTCATGGAAGAGGCACGAGAGCTATACCAAATCGATCAAAGTCCTGAGTTTCCTCACAAGCGCTGTTGGGAACTCTTGAGAAAATGTCCCAAGTGGTTAAAGATCCACGTACTCCAAACTTCTTCATCGAAGTGGAGCAAAAAGTCGGAATCAAGCAACCCCGGTAGTGCCAGCGTATCGGATGCTCGATTTGAGTTTAACCTCAACGATTCCAATGATGAAGACGAGGAGCCGGCCCACCGACCAGGAGAGATCGAGCCAAGGCGGAACGAGCCAAGGCTAAACGGGCATCTTCTTCAAATCCGCAACCTCAACAAGTTAGCAACCCGATGGATAACTTATGCGAGAAGCTTCAAGAGTTTACCAATGTAAAAAAAGGCCGTCACAGACTAGACGAGTTGCAATTGTTATTATCGAATACCGATCATTTAACCGGAATCGATCGGGAATTCGCCGAAAAAGAAAAACAACGTATTAGGGAAAAGTATTACCCCCCACAGAATTAATTTTTAGGGCTTTTTTTTAAGAATGGTATGTTTTTTTAATTAATGTAATGTTTTTTTAATCAATGTAATGGTTTTTTTTTAGAATGTAACGTTATTTTTTTTATTTAAAGATTTTAACTCTTTTTTTATTTTCCGTAACTTTTTTTAAATAATGCGACTATTTTTATAAAATGAAATTATAAAAAAAATGAATAATCAATCATCACTCCCCACTCAAGCTCATGTATTTCCATCCTTCCACGTACCCACTCTCTCTCCTACGTGGTATGCCACTCAAGCCCCACTAAAGTCCCACTCCAGCCTGGTATACCGCATAGTCTAAGGGGGTGAAGAAGGGGTGAGTTTATAACGCGTCAGTATCACGCAGGAGATAGAAGGGTGTTGGAAAATTGGTGTAATGGGTGAGTGATGGAGAGAGAAAATATATTGATTATTTTAATCATTAACATTTTTTAATTCTTTTAATTTATACAATTTTTAAAAATCGATTACAAAATATATAAAAAACATACTCAAATATAATAAAAAGTTACATGATTTAAATAAAAACAACACATTACTAAAAAAACTGGAAAAAAAACCAAAAAAAAAATATCTAGTCAGAATACTTGGCCCTTATCCTAGCCTTCTCTTTCTCAGCAAGTTCGCGATCGATGCTGGTTAAATGGTCGATGTTAACCATAAGTGTTCGTATGTCGAACGCAACATTGTCGGTCTCGTTTCAACTCGATTCTTGATTTGGTTAAATCGTTAAACTGGCAGAGTTGTTGGGCTATCGTAGATAAACCCTCATCATCCACTGACATGTTTGAAGAAGAATGTCGTTTTCCTTTCGCTCTGTCTCTGGCTTTGGCTTTAGCCTTGTCTCTACCGGATGGACGAACGAGCTCGTCATCTTGAATCTCCAACTCGTCATCGTCGTTTAGGTAAAAGCCAAAATGAGCGTCTGAAGTCGCTTGCTCACTTCCTGGTGTGCTAGAGTTAGAAGTTTTTGAACGATTTGTTGATGATGAACCGATAATCACCGGCACTGATTGAAAAAGCGGACTATCTTTTAATTCGTCCCAGCAAGCGTAGAGCGATGGCGTAAATATTTCGGTGCCATCTAGTTGAAATTGTGCAAACGACTCGTTGATAATCATTTCGTCGCTTTGACCACTACGTTTCGAGCTAGGCTTTCTTTTATTGTAATATCCCGTTGAATTTTTTGACTTTGTGAGAAATATCTTGCCACTTTGACGATATCATATCGTGCGTGCGACGCTCCTCGGGATCTACTTTCTTGTAAAATTTTTCACGAACCTCTTTCCAAAAGGCGGGGCTGGTTCGATGGTTCGCTAAAGGGTCAAAAAAAATTACGTGTTAGTAGAAAAATTTAAAAGTAAGGTAGAAAGAAAAAATATATATATTTACCAAACACTTTATGTTCGTAAACGACGAACCAAGATTTCGACAACGGAAGCTCCACCGCGGACGTCCATTTTTCAGGTCGGGCTCTAGGAACCTCTACACCCCGTCCTTTTTGTATTTGCGTGTGTTTTTCCCTTCTATTTAGACGTCGGTTGTGGTTCCGGTTGGGTCTCAGGTACGAATTCTTCGAACCCTTGAGATTCGGGTATGTTAAACGGGCGATTACTCGCATGCTCCGAAAACCCAAGCATTTGGGTAAAAGGACCCGGTTGAATGTTTAAGGGGTCAAAATAAGGTGGACGGTTTGGGTTAGGGTTAAATTGGTTGTGGTTATAGAGGTTTTGGTTGTGTTGGTGATTTGGGTTAAATTGGTTGAGGTTAAATTGATTGAGGTTAAATTGGTTGGGATCCATTTGAAATTTTTATAAAAGAAATGAGAAGATTGAGAGGTTTTGGTTGAAGAAACTTGTAAAAAATATAAAAAATAGGTGGGATATTTATATTAGCAAAAAATGATTTTTTTTAACC
>WOUH02009091.1:0-17187 GCA_009936405.2 Stevia rebaudiana
AAAGGAGTACTATTAACATGGTTATGCACTCACCAACTTTATGTTGACCTTTCAAACTTAAACCCTTTTTCAGGTGGAAATTAGGGATCATATGCTTTGACTTTTGGTAGAAGCACACTGTGAAGACTATGTTTTTGGTGCTTGCCTGTTGAACTGCATGTTATTTTGATTAGTCTTCAAACTGTACTATTATCAATTGTGTATGTCTTTGGTGAACATGTTGTATTTTGTAGAACTTGGTTGTATTTTGATGTATTTCAAGTATGTATTTCTCTGTATGTAATCGTGTGCTTTTGACCCGGTCATGATCACGCCCCCGAACACCTGTCGCTTCCGCAAACCGTTGACCGTTTAGAGGGGGTGTGACAGCAAACAAGAGCAATATTCAAACAAGTTTCTAAGTATATTTCGCTCAAAGTTTGCAAGTGCAAAATTATAAGTACATCTATTACATTGAGTAAATATATACTGCGAGTTACAACTATTCGCTATTTGGCATTACACATTGGCATTACATGTATGGTAATGAACCTACAAAAGGTTGACACATTAACACGAACAATTAATGTTGATTGCAGTATGTCACACCCTAAAATTTCCGTTAACCGGAATATCCACATTCGGGTGTGACGTGGCCATGATCAGTCCATTAATTAAGTAACAATAATACACAAGATAAACAAATTATATTTATCGTATGATTTGAGTTATACATTACAGAGTGCAGAAGCGCTTAAATGTGCGGAAGCTAATGTTGCTTATCACACTAATACAAAGTAAGAAGTACATAATGAAACAATACAAATGTCTAACTAAGTCTAGAGCTCCAGTGCAGCTTCTCCCAAGCTCCAGAGCGAACGTATAGAGAACCTGAGAAACATACTCAAAACAAGTGTCAACACGAAGGTTTGTGAGTTCATATGTTTGTTTAAACCAGTGATTTAGTAGTCATAACAATTCAGTTTATCGAGATAAATTTTCCAAATTATAGTTTACGTTGGAACACATAATACAAGTTTAAACCTATTAATAGCTAGTCAAAGTTCATAAAACAATGGGTGTTGAATAACCGAAGCTGAATGTTAATGCTATGCCTCAGTCAGTGTCCATTTCACGAAACACTGACAATAATAAAACAATTAGGCCAATAAGCACCCGGCACGACCGCCAGTCGCCCGAGTGGGGTTTGTCAAACCCAATAGTACTATTCCCATTTACCCCGCTTGGGAGTCCCAAATTAACGGTCATTCACTGCTCAGAGGACTTTATACATGAAATGTAAGGAGAACACCCTAGTTAACACGAGCCTATACATGCAATGTGTCCAAAAATAGTGGGTACATTTATCAAAATAAAGTACATTATGTTTCTCACCCCAAAAGTAAAAACTGTTAAGTAAAAAGGGGCTTTAAACTCACCTCGATAGCTACGCGCTGCTACAATAAACATCTAACCGATAGCTAGCCGTTACTTGAATATTGAATAATAAACTTCTCCAATATTAGATAAGATGACCGCGATGATCCTACCCAGATCCTACAAATATGGATTTTTGCCATATTTATAAGTTTGGGTTCAAACTCACGTTTTACTTATTGTTGTTATTTGTTTTGGTTAATTAAATTCTTGACAAAGTTACGATATAACCCATCTTGGTGATATAATATATGTTTGTACATTATTGTTTTATAATTGAACTTTTTAGTATTACTAGTCTTTTTATCAAACCGCAAACATACATACCTAGAGCATGCATGTCTACAGTTTAATCTCACCACACCATTTTTTTTGCATAGCTCAATGCACCTTGGTTTTTGTTATCAGTTATGTTTTCTCTATAATGAGTATGCATACACATACTAAACCTTTAATTCGTAAGACACTCTTGTATGTATCCTTAATCCTACTTTTTGATTCTCTTTCAAACTTTGACATACATACTACGCACCTCATAAACTCGAAAGAACGTCGCGGACACCTAATTCTATCTAACCCAGTTCTGTTATGTCACACCAAAAAATTTCCATTTGCCGGAACATTCACATTCGGGTGTGAAGTGACCAGGATCCGTCCATTAATTAAGCAAACAATCATATAAAAGATAAACATTTTATATTTATTGTATGATCTGAGTTATACATTACAGAGTGCAGAAGCGTTTAAATGTGCGGAAGCGAATATTGGTTATCATACTATTACAAAAGTAAGAAGTACATAATGAAAGAATTCAAATGACTAAACTAAGTATAAAGTTCCTTTGTAGCTTCTGCCAAGCTTCAAAGCAAGCGTATAGAGAGATATGAGAAACATACTAAAAAACAAGTGTCAACACAATGGTTGGTGAGTTCACAGGTTTGTATAAATCAGTGAGTCAATGATTTAAGTTCATCAAAATAGTTTACCAGATTACAGTTTAATGTTGGACCACATAACACAAGTATAAATCTATTGATAGCTAGTCAAAGTTCGTAAAATATTGGGTGTTGAATAACCAAAACTGAACATTTAATGCCATGCCTCCAGTCAGTGTCCATTTCACGAAACACTGACAATAATAAAATAGTTAGGTCAATAAGCACCCAACACAATCGCCAATCGCCCGAGTGGGGTTTGTCAAACCCAAGAGTACTATCCCATTTACCCCGCTTGGGAGTCCTAAATTAACGGTCATTCACTACTCATAGGACTTTATACATGAGATGTAAATTATGTACCCTAGTTAACACGAGCTTATACATGCAATGTGTCCAAAAATAATGCGTACATTTACCAAAATAAAGTACAGTATGTTTCACACCCCAAAAGTAAAAACCGTTAAGTTAAGAGGGGCTGTAAACTCACCTCGACAGCTACGCGCTACTACAATAATCGTCTAACCGATAGCTAGCAAATACCTAATCATAGATTTTCATAAGTGTTTTATTTTGTGTTGGTTTGTAAACCCAGTGTGTTATACAACTCCAAGTAATTGTATAGTTTTTTTGTAAAAATTACATTTTTACCCTTTTATTTAGTTTGACCCGAAGACACGTTGGTGACTTATTAGTTGTTTGTTTTGTTGTGTTTATAAGTATATTAAAGGAACTACCTTTGTCTATAGGTTTCCTAAAACAGAAAGTCAACTATTGACCAAAAGTCAACCGTTGACCAAAAGCCAACACTTGGTCAAGTAGTCCTAGCATGTTAACTATTTATCATGTTGTAACGTATCTTATCGTATGCTACACTTTAACCTAAAGTTTCCAGAAATAGAAAGTTTCCTAAAATAGAAACTTTTCAAAAATAGAAAGTCAAAATCAACCCACAATCAAGTTGTTCCTAGCATGTCATCTCGCATATAACTCATATCCTAACATGCTACATGTTATCACATACTTTCTATAATTAGAAGTTTCCAAAAAGTAGAAATGTTAAAGTCAAAGTCAATTATTGACTAAATAGTCAACCAGTTGTCACATAAGCCTAGCATGCTATTAATATATGCTATATGTCATCAAGTCATCATGCATAACATATAACGTCATACTTACCATAAATAGCAAACATAACTTATACATGTCATTTCTACCATACATGTCATATTGCATCTCATATGGTCCTTTTTATTCAAGTTAATCATATTGCACTACACAGCATGCTACACATACACTATATGCTAAGTTTTACCATAAAAGTTACCTAATATAGTAAGTACACATCAAATCATGTTCATCATGTGCAAACTAGCATACATACACCTTAGATGGTCCTAAGTTACCAATTCAAACATCACATACTTAACCATATTACTATACATACTCTCATGTCACATATACCATATCATGTCACTATGCACATCATAGTACTAAAAGCATTTGTAAGATCCTACTACATCAAGTTACATCATCAAATTCTTGCACATTGTTCACATTCCAGATTTTGACAGATTTCTAAGTCAGATTTACATGTTGATTTACTAATCTAAACATTCTGGAAAAATTACCAAAAATTTAAAGCTTTGTGTGTTAGCTTTCCAACCATGTATGGTTGGTAGCCAGAACACTTGCACAACTCAAGTTATTTCACAAACAATGACAGGTTATCTGAATCAGAAAATGCTTGCATGTTATTCTTACACAATTCACCAAATCATCATACTAACTCAAAACAATGCAAGGCCACTTGTGATATTTAGCTAACACATAAAAATTTCATAATCAAGTGGAATCATTTCATTTGGACATAAACTCAATTAGCAGTGCACAGAAACTTATACCATACAAAATCTGTCAAATTTCCAGGTTTACCCTTTAAACTTCTAAAATGGGAAACATGTATCAAACGGATTCAAAAAAATGCAAGGACAGTTGTATTGGATAGGTAGTTCTTTAAAAATAATTTTATACCCTTGATTAGACCAAATTGGACTAATTATCATATGTTTATCATCCGATTAATTCAGGGTTTTTCAATTTCCAGCATGCTGATTATCACAAAATCCTTCAACTTATTGAAATTTGTGATTGTTTCTTGTGTATTACCCTTAGATTAACCATTATAACACTATACAATCATCAATTGGAGATGTAAACATCAAAATCAACAAATCCTAAATACCCTAAATCGCCACTTACTTGTTCTTTAGATTTTGACACATAGAATCCAAAATTGATTGTTACGGGTGCCTTAGATCGTTGAATCCTTTGCAAAATAACCTTAATCTTGTTTGTATGATCAAGAAATGAATTCTTGATGCCCCCTAGGGCTGCTGTCAAGTTTTGGGAGGGAGGAGAAGGGTTTTGGGATTTTTTTTCTAAATGACTTCTTAACATAATTAGGTTTAAATACTTAAACCTTTCACATGGGCTTTGGGCTTGGGCTTCACTATTAGGCTTTGTGCTTTCTAGCCGAACCCAAACATCTTAATGGGTTTTTAGACACTTTAGTCTACTACTAACTTGATCCAATCCATTGTTACCCGAAATAAATTTCCGTTGCCACCCGATCCACTCTCGTAACCGATTCACCACATCATACTTGGATCATCATCCTAGCTCATAATCTCTACTTAAGACTCATGCCATACACTCTCTGTTCAGCCATACACACACATGCTACACATACTGATATAAATACACACACTTCTAATTAAGTCTCACGTATAAACCGACGCATCAACAGTTTTGTTGTGTGCTGAATTGAACCTACGGCACCCTTTCTTTTCAGATTGATTACATGAACTAAGACTGACATCAAAGCGGGATTGATAAGTCGATATATTTAGTTTGTACCTTGGTCGCACGGTGTCGATTTCTCAATAGAAGCGGTGGCTCCCGGTGATGGTTGAATACTCCTTGTTGGTTCCCGACTTTCCCGTGGGTTGTTGTCACGTTGAGAGAAAATGGAACGGTGCCGCGAATCAGTTTGGCAGCGGCTACAAACGGTGCTCAATGGTGTGTTTCTCGGTGCTGTCTCGAACACGTACATAGCAGCTATGGTGGTGTGTTCGGTTGCGGTGGAGAAGGTGGTGGATGATTGCGGTGATGGTGGCTCACGTTTTGCCCAAACTCGAAGGTGACGATGGTAGTTCTCGTTTGAGGATGGCGTCCGATCGAGTGGGCATCGAATGAATTGATCGGTTTCTTTCTGTTTCTGATTCAACGAAAGTGGTAAAGATGCCAGAAATGGTTTCATAATTAATTACGACATTTCACTTTAGTCCCTTCAAGTTTTGTGTTATATTTTTAAAATACCCTGGTCAATGCTTAAGTATTTTTAATATTCACGGTTTAGTACCGGTCCGTATATAATTCGGGTTTGAGTTTCGTTTCTTTTATTTTTGGTCGCTCGGGTCCATTAACAGACTACCAAAGTTTGGTTTAATTCCAGTATAGTTTAGGTGCACACAATTTTAAATGTGTTCATTAGTTATTAATTAACTAATATTGTCTCGCGACTATTTTTAGACGGTCTGTCTCAAATCCGGGTATTTCACATGCGTCACAAATTTAATAACTTAGCTATTTAAATAAATAATGAGATTAAAGTGTGTAGTTAAGTCAGATCTCTCACACATGAATAATCAAGTTGAATTTGTAAGAATATTCATATGTAAAACTTATTTATATTATAGTACACTAACTAAATATAAAATAAGCTTATATGTGGATGTTTAATATTATAATTAGTTTGTAAGGTTCGTTGGTAATTCTAACCTGGGACTACCGGATCGTTAGTGACCTGAAGTGACCGGATTTTGGAACCCGAAATTACCGATTGTCACATAGTAAATCTACAGATCATATCTTCTATTAAGGAGAAATAAATTATTTGTTAGCAGGAACATGTAAAGTTTCAATCGGAAGTGTACTGCAAGTATGCGTGTAAGGGGTCAAATGTTCAAACATTCCACAGTAAAGTATCCCTTTGGTAGTGTGACGCCCCAAATTTCATGGGCTCGCCACGTCATCGGATTTACACAAAAGCACAATGATTTAACAGAGATTACACAGCAGTGGAAAATAAACTTCATTTTATTATATCAAAGTGCTAATACAATGATTACAAAATAACTTACATCGTAATTCACTAACTATTGTCAGCCTGCTAACTAAGTCCGTTGATGCCTTCTTGCTAAACCACCAATCACTTGCATCCCGAAACTCTCCTATATTTGACATGTATACTTAAAAACGCCAGCTTACGCTGGTGAGTTCTAAGTTTACGGTTAATCCATCTCTTTAAAGACATTTATCAATATCCCATACAATATGTTATATGATATAATACTTGTCCAACCCAAACACATTCATTTCATTTGTAAAAGACTTTAATAAGTAATTAGTCGTTCCAATGTAACTTTCTACAAGAACCGCTAGTTTAGGGACGAGCTGATACCTCTCTCCTACGGTTGTCACCGTCTTAGTTGTACAACTCGGTTCATTACCATTCCCTACCTGGGAAATCTCTGCTTTATTCCAAAGCCATGGTCTTTAGATTTTACATTACCATCTGACTCTTAACTTATTATTTCTTTTTACCCAAACCATCAATATCAGAACTTGATCCATACACGACACCCTCATGCTTAGAACCAATTACCTTCAAATTTGTTCGTATATGACTAAAACCATATCACGAACCTATTCTTTGTCAAAACCACCTGTTTAACGAGATAAAGAATACGGTAGAGAGAGAATAAGAGAATAGGCGATTCGTGAGCAGAACCTCTGCGAGACTTGCTATAACTGATCGATCGAGCATTTAATCGAATCTCCGTTTGAATATAACCCGAGAATTCAGATTGTGTGTGTGTGTTTTCGTTCGAAGTGAATGATTCCCAAATTATCAGCTCGGGATCTGTTATTTATATGCAAAACTCGATTAGCTTCGCAACACGCACCGGTTTTGGCCTCCAGGCTGCGCAACGAGTGAGGGTTTACTTAGCCGAGTGGTCTGCCGCCTTATAGAAGCTTCGCGTGTCGGTGATCTAGCCCCTCTACCCTGCGCGACGTGTGTAGGGTACCAGTTCACCCGAGCCACTACGAGGCTGCCACGTGGCGCCTCGTCATCGGTCCCAAGCTTGACACGTGTCCCAGTCAATGCCACGATCATTCTGGTGTTGTCACGTGGCTCCCGGACCTACCACGTGGTGACACATGGTCCCAAGCCTGGTTCGGTGTGACGGGTTAACTTCAAACGAGTTTTCCCGCTTCGTTCGGACTCCATTTTGCGCCCAGTTTTCGCATACGTTCAAGATTTTCCATTTCCTATCTAACCCCATTGGTTTCATCTCCAAAGGAGGTGTTGGGATTTCAGTCCCATGGAACGTTGCATTATTTTGCGTGTAACTTTCGAACCGTTGCTCGAATAAAAATTCCTCATACACTCAAACGCATCTAAATTCTTATACGAACATGATAAAAGCGTTTATTTCATTAAACTTCAATTTACATTAGGGTACCGTAAGTAATACAATTGTCCTAACACCGAAACTTGATAATAAGCATACTAATAAACAGACGGAAGATTCCTCTTACTCTCGTAATTAAAATACACAAAATTCAGGGCGTTACAATAATGGAACATAATTCAAGAATGAAGAAGTTGATTCCTTCTGCACAAATAAAGGCATTGCAAGGCAGTTTAGCACAGCTAGAACTCCTCAGTAAAATTGAGTAGCTGAACACAAAAATAGAACACTTATTGAAGCCGCCAGAACTATGCTTGCTGATTCTAAACTTCCTCTCACATTTTGGGCAGAAGCAATGAATACAGCATGTTACATTCAAAATAGAACATACCTGGTCAAAGAACATCATAAAACTGCTTATGAATTGATCTTCAACAGAAAACCATTCATTCACTTCTTAAAAGCTTTTGGATGCCAATGTTCAATATTAAACACAAGGGATCGATTATCCAAGTTTGCTCCAAAAGCTGATGATGGATTTTTCATTGGATACTCATCAGTGTCAATGGCATTCAGAGAATTCAATAGGAATACTAATATGATGGATGAATCAACCCATGTAGCATTCTTTGAAAACACATTTTCATCATCTAGTACTGGTCCTGATTGGTTGTTTGATATTGACTCCTTTTCAAAATCCTTCAACATGGATGATGATGAAGGATCAAGTGGAACACTTGATAATGATCCAGAGTCATCATGTTACGGGGGAGGATTTCTCAAGCCTATGGAATCTCCTATTGCAACTTTTGATCCAGTATAGTTAAATGCTCCAGATGATGATCATTATTTATCTGCAAGTGAAGATGATCATCAAGATGTTGAGCAAAAGGATTCCACTTCCTCACAATCTCAAGAAAATCAACAAAATGACAATAATGAAGAAACTGAAATTTCTACATCTGAACAACCTGATTTGAATGACACAAACTTGGAATCAGTTATTCAAGTGCCTTCAAATACAATATTAGCGAGAATTGAGAAGGATCACCCTCTTTCAAATATCATTAGAGATCTCTCAATTAGATCTGTAGGTCCGTGATCCGTAGGAATCTCACTAAGATCAATAACGCATGTACTTGCGGAATACGTAAACGGATAATCGCGTACACATCAAACACATATGAGATAAGAAAGAGATAAAGATGAAGAGAATAATATGCAAGACATAATTTACAAACGATCAGAAATGGAAAACTTGCATTACAAAATAAAAGAAAAACTATTTATAATATATCAGTTTCGAATAGTAAGTTCGAAACTAGTTAAACTTATTAATCAACTTCGATTCGAAACTGATTAAGTTCGAAACATTTCGAACTAATCAATTTCGAAATCAATTTTGAAGCTGATACAATTTTAACTAATAATTAATTTTTCTATTAAACAAAACAATTACATAGAAATCTAATCTAGTAACTAAACTTGCGATATTCACTTTATCTCCAAGCGTTTGATAATCTTCATGTTCCAACAAACTTCCCCTTAGCAAATGCTCGGTGATAGTCTTCTTATTCTTTCCATCACGATGGTAGATGGCTTCCAATATATATCCCATTCTGAATACGGACAGCCAATACCCTCTGAAATTGTTTAGCTTCCAAGATATGATCTTTATGAAATTGGATTGATTTCTTATTCAGTATCTTCAAATCTGACTTACTCAGATTTATTAAATTAATCAGATCCAACAATCTGAGAATTTCTTTATTTGTATTATCAAGAAAAACAGCCTCAGATGTTTCACCGTCCAAGTACCACAATTTCAGATTCTTCATAATATCCACGTCAAACCGTTTAAATGGAATATGTTTCAAACTTTTGATCAGTTTGAACTCATACCTTATCCTTGGTTTCCTAGTAATCCAATCCAAATCATTTGGAATTGGAACTCTTTTTAGCTTCTGAAGTTTAACTTTCTCAAACACGCCTGACTTCACTTCCTTTCGAATTATGTTCTTAATACACAAAGTGATGTCATCTCCTGAATGATTTATCATTCTCTCTTCTGCCAAAACTCTTAATTCACACAATGGAAACTAACTAAACTATTTAATACTTTGTTTCAAATAATGTACATCATCCATTCGCTTAATCACAAACACATTCAATTTTTTTATCATACGCCCAGCTAAGGATCTTTCCAACACATTTGCGCATATTCTTGTAAGACTTCTTCACCACTGGTATTTTGACCCTTTCCGAGCTTCGCTTCCACGTTTCGTCACAATCTTTGATTATTTCTTCTAAGCTTTTGACTGATACCTGACTTTCATCAAACATACTCCTCAAACTTTTATGTGCGAATAATTTCTCTTGAGCCTTTCTCGCTTCCTTTCTCTCCTTGTCCTGCTTTATCACAACATCCCAATTGACTTCTTTAAAATCTGGACCGGGAATCCATTCCCCCTCTTTCAGATCTGAGTTGTACTCTTCAGTAATCGTGCAATCAGAGTTATCAAACACAAGCTCAAAGTCAAATTGAGTATCTTTTAACTCATCATCCACATCGACAAACTCTTCATCCAACTCATCTAATCTGATTAATGCATCAATCATATCACCTTGAGATTCTGACACAACTGTTTCCACCATCACACTCTGCTGCTTCTCTTTTCCTTTGCCTTTATCAGTTTGTTTCTCAGACCCCCCCGAGATACGGCAGCAGGTGTAACTTCATATTGTTTAACAGTTTCAGTACCAGTCGGTGGTTGCGATCCAGAAGCATCTTCAGCTTCATCATCATCATCATCATCACCCTCGGGTCTCTGTTGACTTGTTTGCACATCAACTCTGCACGAACTCTCACCCTGAGTTGATGGCAACAAACCCAAATGCTTCAATATTATAACTAACGAACCTTCGTGTGCAGTTAAAACTTTAGCAACTTCACTCTGTAAATCTTGTGTAAAAGTATGTTGAGCATTCAAGCGTTTAGTCAAAGTTTCAATTATAGAAGTTGCAGCAGCTGCATTATCATTCATTTGTTTAACCAATCGCTCAATTTCTCGATTCAGAAATACAATTTTGGCTTTAAACACTTTACCTTCATCAACTTTCTCAGTTTTAACTCTTTCTAATTTAGAAGTTAAGCTATCAACTTGTGCTTGTAACTGATAAACCTAATTTTGAAGGCTTGTTACTTGGCTTGACGTTGGACCAAATGTAAAATCTATATCATCGATACTACCTACATTCCCGACATCTGGAATGTCATTCAACCCCGCTTCAAAAATAGATGGAAAATTAGCAAATTCCGATTGTGGTACAGTTGAGGTTGAAGCTTGAGTGATTGACGATTGTGGTTCAGTTATTGGAGAAGTAGTAGATGTTGTGAAAACTGCAGGTGGGATAACCGTAGCTGAAACTGGCAAAGAGATTGGTGGAATATAATCCGGATCCAAATCATCATCGGTTAAATGTCGTCGTTTCTCAAATGTAACAAAAATTCCACCTGCCCTTATTGTGAGCAACTCCACATTCTTGCGTTTTAGTGGTTGAACAGTGGCATCATCAGAATCAGAGTCAGATGAATCAGAACATGATTCAACTGCTCCTTCCATTGGTGCTTTTGAAAAAGATTGTCGGTTTAATGGTTCAGGTGAAGGTATAGGTTCAGTGACTGCAACTGCAACTGGTGGCAACTTATAATTGATAAGTTACCAACCCATAAGAAATAGTAAATAGTATAGAAATTGTTAACTTGATTATAAAATATGAAGTTGAAATTGCTAATACTAGTAATTACAATTACATATTATGATATGCATAGTAGACTTGAACAATTACTGATCATTAATGAATATGTAACTATATCTGTAATCTATTTTTATGTGAGTTCACATCATGAAAAGAGTGGTGATTGGCCTTTGCATTGATTGCGTGGTTATTTGACTTAGATAATTGCTAATTGTTAAAAGAATATAAAATTTTAAAACTGTTATGATCATGTGATTCATTTTTGAAAAAAATTCTGCTTTATTTTCTTATTTCATTTTTATTCGTGTTCAAAACTTGGGATTTCTCTGCGAATACGGAAGTATCGACCTGATTGTGAAGTTTTGAACATTTTATTTTTGTTTATAATTCTGGGCTATCTCTGCGCATATGTAAATATCGACATGATAGTGAGGATTATAAACACTTTTAAATTATTTAATTTAGTGCTTATTTTTGTTCATAACTTTAACTCAATCTGAGAATACAAAAGTATTAAATTTGTAGAAAGAGTTATGGACACTTCAATGTTATTTTTGCAAGATTATTTCAGTATAAGGTACCATAAACTAAACACAATTGCTTTATTTTGAGTCAGAAAATTCCCAAGACGGGGATATTCTTGATTGTGTGGGAAGTCATTAAAATAGATTACCAAAATAAAACTAATAAGATCAGTGATTGAAGATAATTTAAACTGGATCAAAATACTAGCAATCATATATGACTTGTAAAATTTAATAAAACGTGGAAAGATTGTTTTTAATTGATATAACAATTTCTATCTTAAGTATGTGTTATCATCTTTTACAATTAATATGTTTTTAAAAGAAAAGATAAAATATTGTTTGATTAATACAAAATATAAATTTATGTGAAGTTTTTATATATAAATTTCAAAAGAAGTATCAAAATTTATAATTTGTATGTTTTTGTGAGTTTTATTTCTTTTTTCTTTTTTTTTACATTTTTTTTATGTTTTTTGTGTTTTCTTTTGTTATTTTTTTATTTTTAATTTTTTTTGAATAAGTTCGAAATTTTTCGAAGTTAACTAGTAACAAAGTTCGAACTTATCATTAAAGTTCGAACTTACTGAAAGTTCGAAGATATCTCAGCTATAAATAGAATAAATTCGAAATTAATGTCACTTTTACCTACTCGTTTCGAATCTATTCTCAAGTTCGAACTTACTATTGAACTTTCGAAATTGTGCTTGTCTTTGATAATTCATCAAATTGATCTCTAGGATTGTTGTTATGGCTGGTAATGACCAGATAATCATGATCATAATAACATTGCAAATCTAATGACATGAACATTGTGACTTAATCTTATAAAATTGATAAAAATTGTGTTAATGTTCAAATTTCGAAAATACTTGGGTTTATGTTTCAAACTTAATAGTTAGATTCGAAGTTTCATATATTCGAAATTAATAACTTCGAAATTAATAAATTCAAAGATTTATTAACTTCGAAGTTAATATTAAATTCGAAATAGTTTCGAAATTATGTTTTCTCGGATAATTTCGAAGATATTCCGAATTTAAAAGATTTCGAACTTATGTGAAATTTCGAATTTAGTTAAACTCAGCATGTTAAATATATTTCGAAGTTAAAATAAATTCGAAATTAAGAATTCTTGTAATTTCGAACTTATATTAATTTCGAAATTATTAATAAGTTCGAAAGAGTTCGAAGTTAATTATGCTTAGACATGTTCATCAGTTTCGAACTTGTGTTAAGTTCGAACTTAACATAAGTTCGAAATATACTTCGAACTTGTCTACACTTAACAAAGTTTCGAATTTATCCATACTTAAGAAAATTTTGAAAATTTTAAATTTTTACTAATTTTTGTTTTGATTTCAAAACAGAAGATCGATTGTTCAACGACAAACACAATGTGGTGGCTTTACTAGATTTAGATCTTAAAGAAGCCACGATGTATTGGGAGGTTATTAGTTTTATCAGACGATCAAGAATTGCACATGCGGCTACTGCAAGTCCGATTATTATTCATGAACACATCAGTTCGTTCTGTAGACATGCTAAATACGATAGTACGGTGAATCCTGCGGTTATCCGGTCTCAAGTTAATGATCAAGATATAGAGATTTCGGTTCATGATATTCGTGCCGCATTACAATTTGGTGATACTTATGAGGATCCCAAGGAACTTTTCAGCGAATGCGATATAATGGTGACATCGATAACTCACAATTAGCGAAGAAATATCTTTATGGTCAATGGCGGTTTTTATTCCATGTTGTCATGATGGTAATGTCTACATTAAAATCGGGTTCGGATACTTTATCTATTGCTTTTCAAGGCATGATTACAGCTTTGGTGTCAAAAAAACCATTAAATTTCAATCAACTTATATTTGACATTCTAGTTAAGCAAATTTCAGCTGGATCCAACGAACGATTCTTGCAATATCCTCGGTTTTTTACTATGATTCTTGATCATAAATATCCAGCTATTCCAAACGTTGGACCACAAATCCGAATTCCGGTTATGCATAAAAGGATACTTGCAGACTGTAAACCAAAGAATGGTTTCAATACGGTTGATACACCGTTATTTGGTCATGTGATTAATGAGAACTTTGTAGCTCCTCGAAATGATCTATGGTTTCATCCAGAAGATAATGTAAACTTAGTTGCTCAACCACCAGCACAACATCGAGTTCGTCGTGCTAGACAGCCACATCTGCAACAACCTGCACCACAAGTTCCTTAACCCGCACCACAAGTTCAACAAGCACTACAAGTCATTCCTACTCAACAACCTGCTTCACAACCCGTACCACTTGCAATTGAACTTCCACCTGTTACTGAAACTGTTAATGATTCAATTCCATCACCAGAACCGTTAAACCGTCAATCATCTTCAAAAGCACCAATGGAAGGAGCAGTAGAATCAACTTCTGATTCATCTGACACAGATTCTGATCCTGAAGATTCTACTGTTGAACCATTGAAACGAAAGAATGTGGAGTTAGTAACCACAAGAGCAGGTGGAATCTTTGTTACTTTTGAGAAAAGACTACGATTAACTGACGATGATCTTGATCCAGATTATATTCCACCAATTTCTGTACCTGTTTCAACTCCGGTTATTACACCGCTATTCTCACCACATCCACTACATCTCCTGTAACTCAAGCACAACCGTCACTTGCACAAGCCTCAACTTCCAATGAACCACAATCAGAGTTTGCTAATTTTTCACATATTTCGGAAGCTAGATTGAATGATATTCCAGATGTCGGTAATGTGGGCAGTATTGATGATATTGACTTTACTTTTGGTCCTACTTTGAGTCAAGTTACAACCTCACAGAATCAGGTGGCTCAGTTACAAGCTCAAGTTGATAGTCTTACAACTGAATTGAAACGAGTTATAGCAGAAAAGCCTTCAGAAGTTCAAGTTTTGAAGTCGAAGATTGTGTTTTTGAATGGTGAAATTGAAAAGATGGTGCTTAAGATGAATGAAAACACTGCTGCTGCAACTAAAAGTGTTGAAACTTTGAATAAGAGACTGAATGATCAACAACAATATACAAAGGATTTACAGCTTAAAGTTGCTACTGTGTTAAAAACACATGAAGGTTCTTTGTTTTTGCTTCTGAAACATTTAAACTTGCTGCCACCAACTTAGGGGGAGACTTGGTGTAGAGTTGATGCGCAAGCAAGTCAATCAAGGTCTGAGGATGATGATACAGACAAAGACAAAGATGCTTCTGGATCACAACCCCCAACTGGAGCTGAAACTGAGAAAGAAGCAAGTCAAGCTGAAACCACACCTGTTGCTGTGTCTCAGGGGAGTCTGATAACCTGACTGACTAAGGAAAGGGTAAAGAAAAGGTGAATGGATTCCCGTTCTAGATTTCAAAGAGGTTAACTGGGATGATGTAATAAAGCATGATAAGGAAAGAAAAGAAGCAAGAAAGCAACAAGAAAAGTTGTTTGCACATACAGGTTTGAGGAGTATGTTTGAAGAAAGTAAAGTACCGGTTAAGAGTTTGGAAGATATAATCAAAGATTGTGATGATACGTGGAAAAGAAGTTCTGAAACAGTCAAAGTAACAGTAATCAAGAAATCTTACAAGAATATGAGAGAATGTGTTGGTAAGATTTTGAGCTAGGCTTATGACAAAGAATTAAATGTGTTTGTAGTTAAATGATTAGATGGAGTTCAGTACTTGAAGAGAAGTATTAAATCATTTAGTCAGTTTCTGTTATGTGAACTTAGATTTTTGGCTGAAGAAAGATTAATAAACAATTCGGGTGATGATATAGCTTTGTGTATAAAAAATATCGTTTGAAAAGAAGTCAAGTCTGGCGTGTTTGAGAAAGTTAAGCCTCAGAAGCTGAAAAGAATTCCAATTTCAAACGATTTGGATTGAATCACAAGAAAACCGAGGATAAGGTATGAGTTCAAACCAATTAAAAGTTTGAAACATATTCCACTGAAAATATTTCATATGGATATTATGAAAAATTTGAAGTTGTGGTATTTAGACGGTGAAACATATGAAGCTGTATTTCTAGACAATTCAAACAATGAAATTCTCAGATTGTTAGATCCGACTAATTTGATAAATCTCAATGAGTCAGATTTGAAGGTGCTGAACAAGAAAACAATCCAAATTCATAAAGATCATATTTTAGAAGCAAAACAGTTTCAAAGGGTTTTGGCTGTCTGTGTTCAGAACGAAATACATGCTGGAAGTCATTTACCTTCGCGATGGAAAGAATAAGAAGACAATCGCCGAGCAATTGCTCAGAGATTAAAAGAAGATCGCATGTTTTGTGTCTAGATTAGATTTCTATGTAATTGTTTTTCTTTAATTGAATGTTAATGTAATAGTTTATTAATTAGAAATTAATAGTTTCGAAGTTATCTTCTTAACTGATTAAGTTCGAATGTTCGAACTTAATCAGTTTCGATAGATTTCGAATTCATTTAACAAGTTCATATAAGTTCGAACTTGTTAAACAGTTTCGAAATTAGTTAGATTCAAAATGTTTCGAATCTAATTTAGTATAAATAGATTTAGTTTTATTTTGTAATGTACGTTTTTCATTTCTGATCATTTGTAACTCAAATCTCAAATCAGTAAAATGAAAACAGATTGTATGATGTCATGTGTACTTTTATTCTCTTCATCTTTATCTCTTTCTTATCTCATGTGTGATTGATTACATACGCGATTACTTGTTTACGTATACCGTGCGTAAACGAAGTTTTGATCTTAGTAAGATTCCTTCGGATCACGGACCTACAATTTTGTAGTTAATCAAAACTCCAAGATTCAGAGTATATTGTTAAACGACAATGAAACGGGTAGTGCTAACAAAGCTCCAAGGCTTATGAGCATGGATGATTACCCGCATTGGAAATGTCGTTTCGAGACACATCTTAATGGTGTTGATACGAATCTCTGGATTATGATTGAAGATCGTTATCGAAGGCCATTTTCAGAAGCGGGTGAGTTGATATGGATTTGGGG